>WSYH01001416.1:0-29915 GCA_036426205.1 Ascaphus truei | reverse complement strand
TATACGTGCATAACTGATGTAAATAACGCATTTGTAACAGACTCTATAGTCTCCCCGCTTGTGCACAGCTTTGGTACAGGTAGGGAGCCGATATTGCTGTTCAGGATGTGCTGAAAAGCGCATGCGTGAGCTGCCGTTTGCCTATTGAGCGATATGTCCTTACTCGCGAGTGTACTTAAAGTGAGTGTCCTTAAACCGGGGTATGCCTGTAATAGTCCTACATATTTTTTATTTATTTATAAAAATGCTTTACCAGGAAGTAATACAGTGAGAGTTACCTCTCGTTTTCAAGTATGTCCTAGGCACAGAGTTATGAAAAAATACATGGTTACATTAAAAGAACAGGGTTATACAGTGAATTCACAGACATTTCATGGACAGATAGAGTTGGAAAATTGGGTACAGGGGATAAAGGGCTTATGAGTTTCAGATTGAAATAGAGCAGCTTTAACATCACTTTAACATCAGCGAATGGCAGCAAACGGCTCACACCCTTTGGCTGCCCTTCGGCTGCGCCAAAGGGTGTCCGCCTTTGGGGCAACGCAGACGTACACTGGGGTGATTGTGATTGAATCTGCTGCAGCTGTGAACAAAAAGATCTTTGTGTTCTCTTGTCTCGTTAAGACTTATTATTGTCTCTCAGACTTATATAACTGGGTCAGAGATAAGGACTATGAAAAGGAATTTAAAACGGTTTTAACTAGATGGGTTAGGGATTTCCAGGAAATAGAAGGAATCGACCCATTACTGGAGGGGATGAGTTTATTAATAAGGAAAATGATCCTGAGGATTGGAGAGATAGACAATATAAATTCCTGCATATGGCCTACTACACCTTCGATATCAACTATAAGAGGATAGAGAAATCTAATAACAAGTGTCCAAAGTGTTCCCAGGAAGGGGCTGACTTGAAACACTGTCTGTGGGACTGTTTGGATATTTCTGAATTTTGGAATCTAGTCATGCAATATATACAACAAGTCACTAGGACAACTGCAGTAAAAGAGCCTTTGTCCGTACTATCCGGTAACATGGAAAAATGGAGGGAAGTACATTTGTGTAAACGCATCCTTAAGCTAGCAGGGTGTCATCGGGAGCCAATGGAGGTCAGTGGCTGGGACTGGCAAGCAGGCAGGTAGCGATGGTCAGTAAACAGGCCGAGGTCATTGGCTGTACCTTATACCAGCTTATAGTTAGGACGAGCAGACTGAAAAGGTAATTGAAGAAATAATTGTATTTGGTGTAATATTATTTGTGTAAAAGTGTATAACTTTTAGTCTTTAAATAGTCAATCCAAGCAATTTGTGTTTTTTTAAATATAGCATTTAAGCTGGGGGGTCTCTGGAGCTGAACCCCATTCATTTCAGCTCCGGGACCCCTTGCTTCTGGAGATACTTACCTCCGAATTTGGTACCGGTAGCCTCTCTCTTCAGCTACCAGGGTTCACAATATATCCGCTCTGTAAACATTTTCCGCCCTGCGGACCAATAGGAAGCTGTGACGTCATCGATACGGCTTCCAATTTGTGACGCAGGAGCTTTAAACTGTGCTGATACTGGAACCTACTTCGGAGGCAAGTGTCTCCGGAAGCAGGGGGTCCCCGGAGCTGAAATTAATGGGGTTCAGCTCCGGAGACCCCCTGCTTCAATTCTAAATTAAAAAAAAAAAAAAACCTTCACCAAAAAAGTCACTGGCTTTGATTGAAAACATCCAATCAGCGCGAAGCAGTGTCAACGTCACGGCGCCGTGACGTCGGCACTGTGACGTTGACGTCGGTGCGTCGCGGGTGCTTGGCCCAGCGACGTCACTGCCCCGCTTCCCTCTGCCTCCCCCCGCCTCCCGATCGCGCACGCTGGCTCGCCTGCAAGTCCATGAAATCGCACAGGCTTCAGCAGGCGAGCCTCAGCGTCAGTGCGCCTCAGCACTGCTCCCCCCTCTATGGACCCAGCCTTACTGTTCTCAGTGCCACAAACACCACGTGTAAATCACCGGCATTTATTTGCACTTTGCGGCTCCCTTGCTGCTACAGAGTATCACAGGCGAAGATATTCAGTGCGCCACAGGATGACCACACGTAGTGAACCCCAGTAACATAAATACTCGCGCAAATAATTATGCCGGATGACTGTAGCTGAGCCACGGACAACAAAGCTGTCACGCCGCTGTAATCTCGTACCCCGCGCGGTCACGGGGAAAGTAAGTCTGGCTACCTTGGTACTGTAGGTCTGTATTTTTATTCTGTTAAATGTAATATGTATTGAAAAACAAATAACTGCCTTGGAACATGTCATGTAACTTTGATCCAGTTGTGAGGACGAGGCAGCGCGGGGGACAGAGTACCAGGGAGTCTGTCGTGCGCTTCAGTGTAATACACAGGTATGGAGTGATATCAGACACTGGAGTATGGCATGAGGGAGCTAAGCAGGGCCACAGAATTGACCGGTGCAGGGGGATAACAGTATTACATCACCTGCTCCTCCGGTCTGGGACCCACTCTCCTCGCCTACTCCTGCGTGCCACCGTCAAGAACGTCAGGGAAGTGGAAGAAGTTCGGCGCAACTGCGCATGTCTGAAATGAGGCTCCCGGATGTCTCTTCAAAAAACTTTATTAAGCACACACAAGGGCTGCACCAACGTCTCCCCCTCAACGCGTTTCACCCTTACGCAGAGGGCTTCGCGGGGGACAGACTGATCATGAATAACTGGTTTGTGACTTATTTAGTGTAACTTTTGTTGCTCAAGGTGTAAGAAAGAACACTGATCACCAATATACATTATTTATAGGAATACAGTAGATTATATAAGCTCATCATGGCAGGGACTATTTATTTCCCCAATGTTACCTTTTTTTTCTTGATGCACTTATACCATCTGTATTATTATATTCCCTCTATTGTAATTATATTGTAATGTTTGTAAAAAACATATATAAAGTGCTGCATACCTGGCTATTAAACAAGCAATCCAAGCAGCTTAAAAAGTGCTTTTGTTTTAATATATGCAGCCTTTGATTACTTTTAATGACAACTAATTACCTAAGCTGCCGATCGATTCGTTCTCCTGTGATCGATCAGCAAAGATCCTGATTCCTGGGGTTCACTAAATGGCTACTTTTCAATTTCAATCAATCCTTCAGTCAGTGTAACTCAGCAGCTACAATGTATCCTTATATTATTATGGTAACATTATCTATTGTTACAGTTTGCAGCTCAAACAGCTGGGAATATTGGCAACAAATGATCACAAACAGGAAAGTGTTGCAAAGATCTCGCATTGGGGGAGGTAGGTTAAAACCTGCTATAGAAATAAAAGGACGGTGAGTGTATTAAAACTCATTAAAAATTGCATTAAGGGTTGAATTTAAAAAAAGGTAGTAAGTATTATCTAATACTGCAGAACTGATCATTTAGAAATGCACACACATGTAGGATATCCCTAGCATTGCTCCTTTAAAATAATATATACTGTACATGCATACACAAGTGGGCAACATATTTCACAGCCTAGCCCTAAGAGAGCAGAATAGAGTAAGGTCAAATGCCAAAGAAATATTAACACATAGACTAGGCAAAGAGGTTCCTGATTCTAGATGCACTGAATAATTCCAGTGATAAAGAGTAAAACTTATTTTTTGTATGAAGACCTCTGGATCATCGGTTCCTTAGGAGGGTGTGTCCTGCATTATAGGTTTCCCCGACGGGGGATGATCGCTCTGCAGCTGAGGCAGTTATATAGATCCAGTGAGTAAACAACAAACTGCTTTCTTCTGTACATTTCCTTTGACATAACCATTTAAAAAACGTGGACGCCGTAATATTACGTACCGTCATTTCACTTAATTGCCGTTCCGATTTTCATTTTTTTTCTCAGTGGATCTGTACATTTTAAACATGGAGCCATGAAGGTACAGTGCTGTAAAACGGATTTCAAGCCGCCATAGGAATCAAGAGGAATCCAAAGCAGAGACATAGAGGGTCATTCACCAAAGTCTTCCAGTTGCAATAAAACGGCACCAAATGTATCAAGAAAAAAAACGTTCCCACTGAAACCAATGGGATTGTTCTCATGAATCTGTTATCTGTAGTTTTGCAGCTGGGAACCTTTGAAAAATAACTCCTGTAGCGTTTCACCCTTTTCCTTCATAAAATGACTTGCTTAAATAGTAAATAAGACTGTATTTAGTTCACTTGCTGTTACATTTCAATTTGGCAATGAGAATACAGTATATGGCACAGCCTTGTAGTAACTGGCTATTCACACTACATTTTTCCCCATGTAATGCAAGAACAGGTCTACTTTTTCTTATTTTGAATAGGTAAGCATGTTTGACATGTGCCAAACGACTAATCTTATTTACTTGAAATGTAAAGGTAAAGTCTGGGGGGATATCTTGATACCAACACAGACCAGTATTGTATATTTCAATGTGTCCCATGTAACCTGGTAATCAAGTCAGTTAACCCCTTAGGAGATATACAGTATAGTCTGCCTTGCTCACCATGGCACTGGGATTATGCATGACAGCAAAATTGGAGCAAATGTGAAGCTCAATAATTGCACCATATATTTTAAAGAAAAGAGTCCGACTGACCCAGCAATAGTTCTTTTTTTCTTTCATAGATCTGGTGCAGTATTTTGATAGGGTGGCCAGGTGTCCAGTATTGAACTGGACTATCCTGTATTTGGAAACTCTGTCTAGTAAAAAAATGAGAGGTAATACTGGACGGTATTACCTCTCTGGACATTGTTACCTGACCGGCGTGGGAGGCCGCGAGATTTCCCAGAGCAGGGCTGTTGCTAGGGGGCTGGGAAGCTCCCTACATGCCGATTGGCTGCTGCTGGGTAATATAGCTAATCTGGAGGAGGTGTCAGGAGCCTGGGGGTGGGGCCAAGGAGAGGTGGAAACTACATGGAGCACAGAGAGGTGTGTGTCAAGCGTGTCGCACCTTTCACTATTGTGTTCGGTATTTTTGGACAAGCCACCTGGCAACCCTATTTGTGCAATTAAATTGCTCAATCTGGGCCTTGATACATTGGGGAAAATTGATCAATGTTTCCCAACTGCAAAAAACAGGGTTAAAACTGTATCAGATTTATTAAACAAGAAAGCCGCATTGGTTTCAATGGGAATGTTTTTGTTTAATAAATTTGTTGCAGTTTTTCTGCCCCAGTTTTGTAGCCGGGGGAGACCTTAATAAATAGGCCCCTAGGTGCCGAATTATTGCAATATAATTTGTTATATTGATGGTATAACAATACATTATTGGGTACATTTCACCTTCAGAGGAAATACTTGGGGTGTGGCAGGGCCGGCTTGATGGTGGTTCCAGAGGCCCTGCGCTCTTCCCCACAACAGTTAAACTGATTATGGCTGGGCAGCTTCCTCCATCCTGATTGGCTGCTGCTGGGAAATGCAGCCAGTCAAGAGGAGGTGTCCGGAGCCTGGAGGTGGAGTCAAGGAGAGGAGGAAACAGCATAGAGCAGAGAGAGGCGTGTGTGTCTCGAGCGCTTCGCACCTTTCACCAATGTGTCCAGTATTTTTGGAGAAGCCCCCTGACAACTCTAATGACAACGTGACATCACGACATCACACAAAGCAGCAATGTCGCTGAGATGAGTAGCAGGAGGAGATGTCAGAGCCAGTAAGAGGCCCCAGCACCAAGACCTGCTAAATTCCAACCCCACCCTGGGGTGCGGGTTAAATTAAACATGGGAATTTGTACACGTGCTGCTAGTGTCTCTTGCAGATTTTAGATTTGACAAGACTGAAATAAGATACATATTTAACTGGGTTTAAAACATCAACATTAATGTTTTATACATAAAATAGTAACTTTCAATGCTGCTATAAATGAAATAAATAAGTTGTTTTTATTGGACTGTGGTTAACAGTGCACTATAAATATGCTTTGCAAACAAGACACAGTAAGTTGAAGTTATAATAATAAAAAAACACAACATTGCAGAGAAACCTCACTGTGCCAAATACCTAAAGAAGCCCCTTCTGTGTGTTGCAGATATAGCCTTGATTGCTTAGAACAATTAAACCACCTCAAAGAACCTGATTCAATTGACAGACCAAACTAACTTTTAACATGTGTAGGCGTTGGAAGGGCTTGCAGTGCATTGAAGACAGTTTTGCTAGATTATTCAGTACCTAAAGAACTATATTGCTTAAAAATCCCCCCCCCCCCCCCCCCCCCCCTAAAACCTGATCCAAATCCAGGTACAAGTTACAGTGTGGTATATTTAGCTGCCATTCAAAAAGATGTGTCATTTTAAATTGCCTTTCGTTCTTTCTAAATGCAGTTTGAATTTGTAATGCACGTGAGCCTGGCTTTTTCCTCTATCTGATGCATGCCTGAGAGTTAAGTTTTCCAGGTTCTGATTTCTTGACCATTGAAAATGCCTTTTTTTTTGTTGCAGTATGTAACATTTCTGAATTCCAATGAGTGTGAAACTGCCATGCAATAAGTGAAACGAACTCCACTGACTGGTCTGATTATAGGTAGATGGCAGACAGAACAGGCACGTGGACAAAACGCACAATGCACACAGTTTAAAACGAAATGAAAGACCTTGTAAATCTTTATTATTGGAAATCAAATGTAAGGGAGACATCTGAGAAAAAGAAACAATGCAGAATGGAAAGTCTTGTAAAACAGAAACAGTAAGTACAGGCATACTCCGGTTTAAGGACACTCACTTTAAGTACACTCGCGAGTAAGTACATATCGCCCAATAGTCAAACGGCAGCTCACGCATGCGCCTGTCAGCATGTCCTGAACAGCAAAGTTGAACTCTCTACCTGCACCGAAGCAGTGCACAAGCGGGAAGACTATAGAGCCTGTTACAAATGCCTTATTTACATCAGTTATGCACGTATATAACGATTGCCGTACAGTACATGCATTGATAAGTGGAAAAAGGTAATGCTTCACTTTAAGTACATTTTCGCTTTACATACATGCTCCGGTCCCATTGCGTACGTTAATGCGGGGTATGCCTGTACAACATTGCATGCGTAAAAAGTAGTGTGCAAATGGTAACCTTTTCACTGAGCTCCATGTATATTGCAGGGCATTCATTGCTGGCCCTTGTATGATGGTAAGGATGTATTACTGACATTGACTTAGAATTTGGGCAGTTACCACAATTTCCAGGGACTTGACCTGTTCTTGTTTAGCAGTTGTCATCCTTCCCTTTTGGGAAAATATACTGTATTACAATGAGAAAAATAAAATAGGGTCTAGTAGACTGTGCTTGGTGATTTAAAGCTGGGTATTCATCCTCTATGGCAGTGGTGCGCAAACTGGGCGGGAGATTTTTCTTGGGGGGGGGGGGGGGGCGCGGGCAGTTGCAGAGGTCCCACGTTCTCCCCCCAGACATTTAAATGCCGGGGAACCGCACAAGGCCTCTGCAACCTAACTTACCAAGGTTCAGTCGGCCTCAGGACGCGTGACCATGGCAACGCGGTGTCAAATGATGCCGTTGGGTCGTGTGACGTCACAGTTGCAACGGTAACGTGACGTCAAATGGCATCGCGGGTCTTGTGACGCCACGCAAGGTAAGTGGGGGGGCACGCCACTAAACCAGCACAGGCAGAGATGGCGCAGCAAAAAAAGTTTGCGCCCCTACTCTATATGGTACAGTATATCTTTTGCTATCAGACCAGAAGGCAAAAGAGTGTTGTGATATGTACAGTGATGTGGCATGACTACAACGTTCTTATTTTAACTGGGGAAAGATGAGGTGAATGAGTCAGGATATTTCCACAATAAAGAATGCCTCCACAATGCCAGTGTTTATCCAGAGTAACAACGGAGTGAATGAAAGTCCAATGACTTAACCCCTAGTGTGGGGGACGGGTTAGCGAAATTGACAAGAGAGGGATGACCGGGGAGGTCTCTCGACCGGCACCGGACCCCTTCAGTGTATATTGCCGCACATGAAACCAATCCTCCTGGGGACACTCCGTAAATTTTGAAAATAAATTCACTTACTGCATCTGGTAATCCGGATATGCGTGCTCCGTACTGTTCGTAGTATACAGAAAAAACTTCTCACTGAGGAGAGAGAAGAGACAGCGGTCACTGCTAGGCAAATATTGAAGGCTGGACTGCGCTGGGATAAAAAATTATTTATTGACCATATGCAAAGAGGGATAAAAAGGGAAAGTCCCCCCGTAGTAACTCTAACGTGTTTCACCCCTATGGGGCATTGTCAAAGCCCCAGAGGGGTGAAACGCGTTAGGCCTCGGCCATGGTCAGCGCTTACCCGCTCGGCCGTGCTGAGGCGTGCTTGCACTTACCTGTGAGCCCCTACAGCTGCAATGAGAGCGGCTTTAGTAAGGGCTCGCCTACGCTTCCGCAAGCGCACGGAATCTTAGGTCTTAAGTAATTTTTAAATTCAAGCGCTTGCTGGAGCGCAGGGCCGGTCACGTGAGCGGTTTGCCCAATGAGGGCGAACCAGCTCCGTGACGTCACTGGCCCGCCCCCGGCCCGCCCCCAGCCCACCCCCTGACGGCACGCAGGGAAAGCACCCGCAAGGCCAGGGAAAGCACCCACTTTCCCTGAGCCTCAGCGCGCCTCAGCACGCCAGCGGGGAGCTTGGCCGAGGCCTTAGAGTTACTACGGGGGACTTTCCCTTTTATCCCTGTTTGCATATGGTCGATAAATAATTTTTTATTCCAGCGCGGTCCAGCCTTCAATATTTGCCTAGCAGTGACCGCTGTCTCTTCTCTCTCCTCAGTGAGAAGTTTTTTCTGTTCTTATTTTAACCCCTTTAGCGGAGGAGGAAGTTTATATTGTTCTGTAATATATTGCTGTAAACCTCTTCACTGAAATGGTTCAAATGTATCAATTGTAGTGTGGGTGCTTGACCTTGTCTGCTCTTGCGGCAGCCCATGCCATTGGACCCTTAAGTATACAGTAAATGATGGCTATTGCTTCACCTCTGGACTCTCACTTCCCTACTTTGTATACTTTTTCTGCATTCCCAACAATCCCCTTAATAACCGCCCCTATCAGCTGTCATGCCACTTTTCCTATAAATTCACATTTTTATATATCCTCTTCTATACTACAATGCCATTATTTTTGCAGCCATGAACTTTACCTCCTCACCTGCCAAGTCTATCAACCTAAAATCTGCACCTCCATGCACCGCACTGCCAACCATTCCAACCTCACTCACATTTCTTATCTTCTTTCCCTTCAATTTTCCTGCTCGCTATAGAATTCCCGCTCCGTCTGCGATAAACTTACAGAACCTCATGACCCATATCCTCCCTCATCTGATACTGCCTCACCTATTGTACTGTTTCCCGGATGTCTCTTCTTTGGTCATACCCCCCAAATAGGAAACAGGCATGTTGGAGGCGTAGCCATCCTCTTCTCTCCTCAATGCACTCTCTGAGTGATATCCATTTTCATTGAAGTTTTTTACTGCCCCTGGATCTACCTCCCAGTTCCTGGATCATTTTGCAGCCTGGCTTCCACACTTTCTCTCTTTTGACTCTTCCACTCTCATTCTATAGGACTTTAATATTCCTATTGATAACCTGAATGCCCCAGCTGTGTCTCTGTGATGGTGCTCGTCTCCAATCAGCAAGCGGACCCTCAGGGCTGAGGTAGGAATGCAGACTAACCGACCAGAGCCCTGGGATAGTGTCCTGTTAGAGTATCCGAAGTCGGTAAGCAGGCAGAAGTCAGGGCTGGCGGCAGTGGTGTAAAGTCAAGTAAACAGGGAAGGGCAGAAAGCAGCGAGGTCGGGGTCACGGTCCAGGGTCAGCAACAGAGGCATCCAAACAGACAAAAGGGTAAGGCGCGACAGCATAGACAACAAGAACTGCAAACGTTAGAACCTTTGTTGGTGACTCCCACTAGGAATTGCAGCCTTATATAGGTGGCTGCCAGTACCCAAAATGGCCAAAGTGAGCAGAAAGGGCAGGCAACTTGGAAAACCCAAACCGCAGCAAAACCTGGCATGGCTCGAGCAGGATCCTTACAGTCTCATATCCTCTCTTTAACTTTCTCTTTTGTTCTTTGAAAGAGGACCAGCTCAACTAAGCATCAAAGTGGTCATCAACTTATCTTCTCATGTCTCTGCGCCTTCTCTGATTTCTTTACCTTAAGTTGCCCATGTGTTGATTTCAGGAGGGGGCGGGGAGGTTGAGGCCCGTCTGCAGATCCAAATGCAAGATATAATTCCAAATGTCTGAGAGTAGCAGCACACCCCCTCTAAAAAGATCCAAATCCATGTGTCTCAATGTCAGACCTCCTAACTCAGTTATAAACTTAGCCACAGCCGTGATCACCTTCCTCCTTGATCTTTCAATCACCTTCCACACCATCTATTAAGCAAACCCAGACCAAACCAAAAGAGGACCCACAAAGCTCTTCCCCATAGGTTCTGAACCCAAACCTCTGCTATTCTGGACCGCAGCATGAGCTTAACCAGCTGCTGGGTAGCACCACTGTCACAGCATAATCGTGAGCTCTACTTCTCAATGCTCACACCTATTGCCAGGGCCACATACAGATATCCTGGGGCGCAAGAGACTAGAGCTTTGTGCCAGAACCCCCCCCCCCCCTCCCCGAGTCAGGATTGGCGCTCCCTGTTGCTATGCCACCCCCCACCCCCCATGTGTTGGTGGTCTTGTGAGCCCTCCCCTTTCATACTTGTATTTCTCTCCCAACTCTCTCTCCCTCTTCCCCACCCCTCTTCCTCACTCACTCTCCCCCTCCCTCTCTTACAACCCCTCTCTTCTCTCTCCCCCCCACCGCTATCACTAAATTACCCCTTCTCACTCAATCCCCCCTTTCCTCGCACTCCTTTCCCCTTGCTCCCCTGGTCCGACACACACAATTACCCCTAATACCCATACAATTCCCCCTTACATACTGCCCACACAGCCCCCCCCCCCCGCCAATGCCTACACAATACCCCTCCCGATACAAAACTACCCCCCCAAATACAGACACCACTACAACCTCCCAGAATATAGACACCCTCCCTCCCCACCAGATACAAACAACACTACTGGCCCCCAGATGCAAACACCATCACCACTGCTCTCAATTACAATTCCCCTTCCACAAATACACTTACCAACCCCCCAAAATATACTTACCACCACCCCAATACCCACAAATACACTTAACAACCCCGCATAAATACGCTTACCACTTACCGGGCCTCAGTTCTCCCCAGCTGCTGCCACGTCCCACTCCGGGCCTCTCTCCCGCCAATGTGCGCCGGAAGCTGAGGTTGGAGAGAGAGAGAGGCTTGGCGTGGGACTATGAGGCAGCAACTTTTGCGCGCCAGAAACTGGGTGCACCCGGGAGTCAGGCTGAGCTGATTGCACACACCAGTTGGAGAGAGAGAGAGGCCCGGCGTGGGACGAGGTAGCAGGTGGGGCTAGGGTTGCCAGGTGTCCATTATTGAACTGGACTGTCCTGTACAGTAAAAAATGAAAGGTAATACTGGACAAGTATGTGTATAAAGCTACTATTTCTCTGGACATAGACTTGATCGGCTTGGGGGGCCGTAACATTTTCTCGAGCAGGGAGAGATCAGGGCTGTTGCTAGGGGACTGGGCAGCTTCTTCCATCCTGATTGGCTGCATTACCCAGCGGGGGACTGCGCAAGGCCTCTGCAACCTCAACTTACCGGGATTCAGCCGGCTTTTGGCGCCACGGGATCATGTGACGCGTCACCATGGTAACACGCATCAATTGACTCTGTGGGGTCACGTGACGTCACATGACCCAAATGACGCCGGTTCACCGGAAAGAGGGGGGGCACAAGCGCTGGGGCTGCCAGGCAGGGTGGCGCAGAGCAGAAACTTTGCGCACCTTTTGTATAGGGAACTCTGATAGTTTATCTTTTTACTGAAGAAGTTGTCTGCATATTTATACTGTATGGTCTTGACATCTTTTTCTGTAACCTAAGCACTTTTGTATATTAAATCTAAACTTTAATAATTAGTGACTCTGGGTCATGATTGCGCGCATTGTAGAGAGTGATTTACATTTTCGGACACGTTTTGCTTTAACAGATTTTTGTCTGTTAAGTGCATAGTTTTCATAATAAACATGGACCAGAGACTGCAAATTAATATGCAGAGCTACAGTATTTCATCGACTGGTCATTTACAGGTGCTCAGGATGAACTGCCATTAAAAAGGTGAGATGAGTGAGCTTGGAAACAAAGAGGAGGGGTCACTGTGAGCTCAGAACCTAAATCCACCAGATCATATATATTGTGTCAACCAGAGCGTATTAGGATTGTGACCTCATGTGTAGACAAAAGACAAAAAGGTCAGTGCTGCATCCAACTTGACATATTATATAGTTAAATACTCAGTGCCAGATTTCCCGTTAGGCCTGGGCCTAGTGTGGCAAAATTTGGGGGTGGCAAAAATGTCCGCCCCCATGTGCTTTTGCCGCACTCTCTGGCCTATCGGACCTAATGGGAATGCACTTGCCTGTGTCAGCCGTGTCCTTGCTGTCGCCCTCCTGCCCCTTTGGAATCCCAATGTTAAATGACGCTGCGGACGTCACGAACGTGGCGTCACACGGCGTCTCGTTGCCATGGCAAAAGGATGTCATGTTTCCATGGCAACACACCACCGTGAGATGCCACGTTCGGGATGTCCGCGACGTCATTTGACGCTGGGATGCCAAAGGAGCAGGAGGGCAGCAGAAAGGAGACTGCCGACACAGGCAAGTGCCTAGGAGCGGCGTATTTTGAAATCCGCCCTGTAAATACTTATCTGTATGTCTTCTCATAAGCAAGGGTCATTTAGTTCAATTCTTCGGCCAAAGTATTTTAAGCTGACAACCAGTTCACGGTGTGGTCCATCTGTGGGTCCTAACACTGAAAATGATAACAAGCAATCTGGATTGTAGAGAAAAAGGGTTTTCCACTAGGAAACTATGGGGCATAGTTCTCCAGTGTCGGTACGGCTTATTGCACCTGTTCGGGCGTTAACTCCCATTGACTTCAAAATATGAAGTGGAGAACTCTAACCATTAAATCTTATGGTAATCATGCAATATAAAACAAATGACATACTAATACACTGCACACGGTTCACAGCGTCCCATATAATTAGTAATATATGAGTTACATTGTATAGACACACAAGCTTTGATGAATAATGCCACATCTCATTTTACAATGTATTATCTGCTTGCAAACATGTATTCATTTTGAGTGTTCAGTTAATAATAATTTTGAGCAGAACAATTTATTAAGTACAACATGCAGTCGTCTGCTTTATGTACAGGATAACACTTAGCTTCAAATAAGGAGACGTTCTTTATACCACAATGCAAATCATTATTTCATTTTGTTCTGTTTAAATTGCACCCGTCCTGAAAATTCTTATTACATCATTATTCAACATATTTTGTTAATTTTTTCAATCCATATGCAGAATAATGTAGATTTCTGTTGCAGAAAAGTTAAATCCTCTTTAATATTTATACAGAATTGGTAGGGCAGCTGAATGTCTGTCTAACAAATGCATTCATCCACATGAAATTATGCTATATTACAAACATTTTTAGAATTCCAAACTAAACCCCACTTTTCTCATACCCACTTCTGGCTACCAGAGCTTACTCATACCTGTATATTGTCCTCCCAGACAGACATTAAACCATTTGCCAACTTGGTGTCATTAGTTACAATGATATAATTTTCCCTTTAGGCTTTTGTTTCTTACGTTGAGTGTGTTCAGTTAATTGTATTTGTTCTGTAGTGATGGGACTTGCACCGTCTTTGCCAAAGTGAAATATATCTCAACATTGAACAGCTTTTCTTTAGCATTCAGTAGTGACGCTTGCATGTAACATAACATATCATGACATAACCGCCTGTGGTGTGGGTCACATCTGTATTTAGTTAACCTTCACACGATCAGAGCCACTGAGGAAGAGGGGGTGATAAAATACTTTGCTGTTTGTATAAAAATTGGTCTTAGAGCTAAATCTTTGCTGCTCAGCAGTTCTGTAACGCACTTCGATTCAGTGCAGGCCTGTCCAGCAACAAAAATATAATTAATCAATTTCCTCTGCCTTTCTAAAGCAATTTAACGGTAAAACAGGCCCAGATGGAGTGGAAATTACGACCGGGGGAACTTTCAAGGAATTGAAGCTATAGCCTTGGGGGTTCTGTTATAAACTCAAGACAGGCAGGGAAGGGGTGAGCGTGCCACTGAAATCCAACACACATACTGGTCTCAGGGATGGTTACAATGTCTTTCATGCCCATTCGTTTATTTATTTATAAAATGTGTTACCAGGAAGTAATACATTGAGAGTTACTTCTCGTTTTCAGGTATGTCCTGGGCACTGAGTTATGATGACAATGTCATCTGGAACTCCTCACCACTAGTTCAACTTGGGCTTTCAACTCTTCAGTGCTCGCCGGGGCCTGGGTGAATGTCTTCTGCTGCCCTGTGACTGGAAGCCGGAAGCGATAATATTGCACGGACTTTGAGCGTGCTAATTTATAAGAATAATACAATTGGTGGGCATAATCAAGGCAAACAAACTGAAATGACTTTTTGTACATACTTTCGGCTTTCTACCATGTTGGTGTTAAAGAAAAACAACAGGATGGAATGATAATGTTTAAAGCAGTAATACTACATTCCCCCCTTTCCCCCAAATGTAATATGTTAATAAAAATATATAATTCTACATTCTTACCTAAGCTGGCAATTGTTTGGTGCTCCTTTTATAAATCTGTAAAAATCCTGATTGTGTGCGTAACATAATGGCCGCCTTTCAGTTCCAATCAATCCTTCAGTCAGTGTAACTCAGCAGCTACAATGTATGCGGATATTACTAAGGTAACATTGACTATTGTTACAGTTTGCAGCTCAAACTGCTGGGAACATTGACAACACATTATCCCAAACATGAAAGTGTTACAAATATCTCGCACTGCTGGGGAGGTGTGCTAAAACATCAAAGGATGCTCAGTATATTAACTCATTCAAAATGGCATTACGAGTTGCATTAAAAAAACAACAAAAAAACAATCACTGTTATCAATTACTACCGAACCGATTTTATTTAAAAAAAAAAAAAAACCCATATAAGATGGTATGTTTTGCTGCTTTAACCCCTTTCTGGTAAAAAATGTGATGGTTAACCAAAAAGACATGTAAAAATATGCAGTATGGATGGAGCGGGATGTTGCACTGCTCACAGAGTGTGGCAGGTAATATATAATTATTAAAAAGTTAATATTCATAATGCCCAAATTACCAAAATTCTGAAGGGAAAAGGATTTGAATCTGTGTTTTTCCTCCCCAGGGAAATAACCACAACGCCACAAAAACACCTTACTCGCGCGTGAACTGTTTGTTTGCAAAGCGTGGAAATAAAGGGGTCAAAAACATGACTTAACGTTGTATGTGATATAAAATAAAGAAAAGGTGGACACATTCCCTCATGTTTTGGTTCTAAAAAAAAAATATATATCTTGTTATGGTTTTAAATTTGTAGTATTTGTACCAAATGATGGGAAAAAAACTTTTAAATAACTATAAACATGCATAAAGCATTAAAAGGCCTGACATAAGATAAAAAAAAAATCATAATAACCATTAAATATTAGCTACAATATAGTGGCCATATTAAAAGAGAACCCCAAATATATCTATATCAGTGTTTCTCTAAACAAAACATCCTGAAAATATGACAGAGAAGTGTATTACAATGTAGAATAAAGCCTCCTGTTTGCAGACATCTGATGAAAAACAATAGCAATTGCTAATAAATGATATGTATATATATATACAGATGTAGCACGCCTTACTGTCTCCTGTGCCGCTGCCATAAGCATCTGTAGGGCTGAATGTACAGAATTAAGTCAACTTAATACAGGCATACCCCGCATTAACGTACGCAATGGGACCGGAGCATGTATGTAAAGCTAAAATGTACTTAAAGTGAAGCACTACCTTTTCCCACTTATCGATGCATGTACTGTACTGCAATCGTTATATACGTGCATAACTGATGTAAATAACGCATGTGTACACTGCCGACACAGTTTATCCGAGTGCGGCTCATTCCGCAAGCCGGGAAATGTCCCGGTTTGCGAGCCGCACTCCCTCAGCGTGCCGCGCATCACCGATGCGCGGTCACGCATCATCGGGTGCCAGCGCCCCCTGCACGCGCGTCCAGGGCTCCCCGAGGGAGCCCTGGTGTCCCGCGATGTGGGGGACGGCGGCAGGGGGTTCCGGGGGACCCGGCGGACCCGGCAGCGGTAGGGAGAGCGCCCCGATCGGAGGGCGCTCTTCCGCTGCTTCGGCGCGCGCCCGTCACCCTGCGGCGTGCGCCAGGATACTGCTGCGGCCAAGAACGGGCAAATGCTTGAATAAACTTGGCCGCAGCAGTAACAGGCTCTATAGTCTCCCCGCTTGCGCACAGCTTCGGTACAGGTAGGGCGCCGGTATTGCTGTTCAGGACGTGCTGACCGGCGCATGCGTGAACTGCCGTTTGCCTATTGGGCGATATGTACTTACTCGCGAGTGTACTTAAAGTGAGTGTCCTTAAACAGGGGTATGCCTGTAGTTGAGTAAAAGATGAAAACAAAGTTAAACGAAGCCAAAATCCAGGCATCAGAGGACTTTGCAGAAGCAACAATAGAGAATGAGATTAGTGAGGTGTAAAGACCTCCTACACTTCCTATTGCATACTGTAGGTCAACCTGAAACTTTGTGTTACCTTTTAACACCTATACCAGAGGTTTAGCGCTTGTAGTACAGAACCAGCATTGTGATCACTGAAAGATGTCCACGATATTGTGTCACTTATCTCAGGGCTGCGCAATCTTTCCCCCCTGTGCCCCCCTGCCTGCTCTCCTCCTCTGCTCATCCCCCCCCCCTCCCCCGCCCCCCCTGCTCGGCTCCGACGTCAAATGTCGTATGACGTCACGTTGTCATGGCAATGCGGCGTCACGTGACCAAGTGTTACCATGATGAAGCATCATCGCTGGAAGCCAAGGTAAGTGAGTTACAGTGGTCTCGCGCAATCCCCTGGCATTTAATTTAAATGCCTTGGGGGATAGGGCGGGGCCTCTTTAACCACCGCATCTCCCCCCCCCCCCCCCCCCTAGGAAATCTCGAGCCCCCCAGGGCGCACACCCCTGACTTAGCTAACGGTTTCCTACAAGTTAAAATGCCGTCCTAAACAGATTAAAGGAAAGTAAAATCACTTTAAATGTCACACATTAACTGCATGGAAAACATTGAAAAACAGGCCCTTTGTTGTCCTGTTCTCCAGTACATGTAGAAACCACTTTTTTGTTTGTTACTATCATTGCATTATAGAATGCATATATTTATGTGTGTGGTTGAAACCTATCCCAGCGTCACATTGCAGAGCCAGTATGACCAGCCTCACACTGATGAAGCCCAAATGGTCGAAACAGTTGTCTGTGAGTAGGTTACTGGCTCTGTACGTTTGTAACCCAGGCTGTGCAGAAAACTGTGTAATACGGAAAGCGTAAGCTTGACGGGGTCCATGCAGTGTCAGATTTCCCATTAGGCCCGGGTCTAGGGCGGAACAATTTGGGGGCAGCAAAAATTTCCGCCGCCATGTTCTTTTGCAGCGCTCTCGGGCCTGATGGGAAGGCACTTACATATGTCCTGCCACCTCCTTTTTTCCGCCCTCCGGCTCCTTTGGAATCCCAGCGTCAAATGACGCCATGGACATCACAAAAGTGGCGTCACACGGAGTCTCATTGCCATGGCAACGTGATGTCGTGAGGTCAAATGATGTTGCTTTCCATGGCGAAGACGTCACATCCGTGATGTCCACTGCGTCATTTGATGCTGGGATTCCAAAGGAGCACGAGGGCGGCAGCTAGGAGGCGTCCGACAGAAGCAAGTGCCATGGGACGGCGGATTTAGAAATCCGCCACTGGGTCCATGTTAAAATGGATTTGAAGCAAAAGGTGACACTGTGTGTGCTCATTTGCATGTCATTACCCAGAATCCCTGGCTGTGATAGAAGCACTGTATGCTAAGAAGTAATGGTAAAAAGCACTGTTGCAGACCGGTCTGAGACATGTGAATGTGCTGACAATGAATATGTTCATTTACTGTTACTGTCATTGCATAATTCTGTAGTTTATGGTTCTGAAGTGTGGGACCTGGAGTCCTTCTCACCATCCTTCTCTCGTTCTTCTCACCATCCTTCTCTCGTTCTTCTGTAACTTACCATACCAACAGTAATGTTATAGGATAGCCGAGACCAAAGAGTTGCTGGTTTACAGTATATGACTGGCGCCGATTCCAAATTGTATTTTTATTTGCCTCTCTTTATTTACTGCACAAATGTCTATTGGATATGACAAGAACGATGGAAAGCAGGGATGGATTCCATTAGGAAATTACATCGAGACCTAGGCCAAGTGAAAACACTTTTAGAAGTTTTTGTTCCCGATCACCTTTTAAAATGTTCTGCATCTGGTGTCGGCCCATGTGGCAGGGAAGCGGTTAAGATCCCCACCAGCTTCTCCTACACTGTATTCCAAGTTGACGCGGTGACCAAATGGTCTTCTGTACATGTTTCTGATCAGCTATTTGATCCATGGCCTGGGGACAAATGTAACTGCTTAAATCCCCCCAAAAATCAGGATAACGAGGCAAAGCAAATGAACTCCACAAAACCTTCAACTCATACAGTGTTCTGATTCCAACAAGGGGAAGGGATATTAAAGAAAACAAAGCCAAATATGTCGGGGAAACAAAAGAAATGTATTAAAGAGAGGATGTACTGGAATCTCCATTCTCCTGCACCCCGAGTATCCCCGGTATTGAAGCCGCAGGTTAGCATTATGTTATTTGGCTAAATGCTTTTTTTTTTTTTTTTGCTTTTACAAATTGCATTTTCTCTTCCCCTTTCACCCCGATGACATAGTGCATGGTGGAATCCTTCAGTAGTTTGCAGAAATTAGTATGTGAAATGACTACCTCCAAAGTGTCTCTCTGTGAGATAAAACGAGTTACAGGACACTGATTGATAGAAATATTGTCGTCGTGTCCCCCCCCTAAAATAAGACTTTTTGATTATATTTTTGAAGTGCTTTCTAAAACAACAACATGCTGTAATTGCAACCACACAAGAAAACAACACAGTGACCTGTTTCATAACCCGTGTGTGCCCCGAGCCCTTTTTTAATTCCTTTTCCACATTTGCCCACAGTGCTGCTAGTGGGCAGTGATTCAATGCATCCAGTACTCCGTGAAGGATTTCCTCATATTTCCCTTGAGCATACACTGTCCTGGGTTTAGAGCACAACCTCTTGTTCTGGCATTTTTCAGACACTGTTTTGACTAGAAGAATACAATGCAATCTATTTGTGGGTCACGGGGACTCATGAGCTGTGTTGAGATAAAGAGAAAATAGTTTTCACTGTACTATATCTATGTTTGATACTCTGACCACAACCACAGTGTAGTATTTATATAATGGCACCTGGAGCTCAGAAAGGCAGTGGAAGGGTCACTTCACTCTATATTACATTAGCTCATGGGATCAAGAGCTTCTGTGTTTATCTAATTGCAGCAGTAACATGAAGACAGAGAGATTGTATGTATGGTGCGTAAGGTCTTTTGCTCCTGATGGACTGTTTGCTATCCTCCATACAAAGTAGACAGTTTATGCTTGTACCATCTCAGCTCTTCATTGCACAGTGTCACTGTTTTAATGTGGCAGGCCTTCACTTCTTTCATCTCATTAACCTTCACTAGTTTTTGCTGTAATGACTTGCGTTCATATACTGTATAATCTCTAGGGTGCCTGTAGACGGACGTTCACAGAGGTACACAATTGGAGACTTTATAAGGTGAAATTATAATAGGCTTTATTGTGCCTTTTCCTTTTCATCAGGAAACCATCCAAACACAGGGGGGGGAACAAAGCTTCTATTCACTTGGGAGTAGTTCTAGTGAAATCCTATGCAATTAATTCACATCTCCCTTAGTAAAGCATGTCTCGCAGCCCCAAAACATATAGCATGAAATAAGCAGATATAAGCAGTCTCTTAATAATGAAAGTCTTATCTGTTTCTTGCTGTAGAGTAAGCTTCTCTGCTCTCCTGGAACCGCACCCGTGCGTGCACAGAAAATATCAGCATCCAGGTTTAGAAGTCTTATTTGGTGTCTTGTAATCAGCTATGCTGGGCAGAGCTCAAGACCGGTCAGCTCCAGAGATGTGTGTTCTCTTGGTCAGTCTCTCCTGAGAGACTCAAGAACACTGCTCTGTCTCTCCAAAGGTCAGCTCTCATTCAGAGCTAAGGAGTCACTTCCTGTCTCAACAGACAGGCTTTTGTAAGCAATCTAGATCAGGCAGGTGGTGTTTATTAATTGATTACCAGCAGTTAACCACCACACTGCTAGATTAAAGGCACATTACTTGAACAGGGATTACTCCCCTGTTACATACCTCCCCTGTTTGTGGGAAGCTTGGGCTTGCCACGGCCAAAGCCCATCCTTCCACTCTCATTCGAGATATCTCAGTGACTTGAATGAGAGTGGATGGAGGAAGAGAACCCTCAGTCCTGTTGGGATTGGAGCCCTTTCTCCAGTTTATTCGTGTCTCCACCTGAAGGTGTTTGAGATCAGCACCCCTCAGTCGCTCGAGGAGGACTTTCTCCAAGTATAGTCTTTTTTCTACGTGCGCGGTCATGAGATTTCCCTCGCGTCGGGTGCTCGTCTTATTGTAGGCATACTGTATGGCAGCAGTTGCAGAGCGTTTAAAACAGCCCTTTGAGTTTTCCGCTCATGAAGCTGTCGCTCTGCCCTTTTCCCACTCAATGGGGTTGCTAGTTCAGCCCCTTTTAGATTAAGTTGCAATTCCACACCCACTTCCAGAGAATGTCCCATCTTTTCAGCTTCATCAGCTAAGGATTCTTCTGGTTTTAATTCAGCACGTGTACCTTCTTTTGTTGCCTACTGGGTGGCTGAAGGTTTTGCTAGTGCTTGTTTAGGTGGTTCAAATTTTGCAACCTTGTCTTTCAGATGAGCGGTATTCCCAGCTCTCACTGTACCCTTGTCTTCATGGGTTTTTGAGGCTGTGGGATACTGACGCTTAGTCAGGGTCAATACTCGTCCTTGTAGGACTGTAATCTCATCCGCGAGAAATCCCTGTTTTTTGAGTGCGTCTTGCAAGTCTCTTCTCAGGGAACTTATCTGCATGCTTTGCTTTCTCTGAGCTTGCCTCCACATTTTCATTGCATTGTGAAGCACTATGAACTTCTTTGCCTGGGCCACAGTTACTTGTTTCAGTTTCTGGACCTTCTTGTGCTCCCTTTTGTGCCGCGTCACCTGGGTTCTAAGCTTGGCTTTTAGCGTTGCTTTGGTGATGCTCAGGGTAGCCTTCAGTTTCTCATGCTGCTTTGCGGGGACATACTGGGACATCAGACGTTCCTGCAGCACTTGAATTTCTTTACCAGCCTGCAGATTGTCATCCTGCAGAGTTCGCTGCTTCTCCTCTGCCTTCTTGATGTGCGTACGCAGACCTTGCAGTTGGTTCTGCAGTCGGTGCTCTGCTTTAAACTTTTCCTTGACTTCATCTGTCAACTGAAAATTTTCTTCTTTCAGTTTTAAGTTTTCTTTTTTTAATCTTGAATTTTCTCCTTTTTCAGTCTCTGTATTTTTCAGGGCTTCTTTGCAGTCCTTCTTCCATTTACGCACATCTGCTTTAAGAATGACAATCTCCTGGCGTGAGACTTCCTTCTCTAGGTTGAGGGTCTGAAGCTCCTTCTGAGAGACTTTGAGATCTGTACCAAGATTACCAATAGTTTCTTTAGCAATGTCCAGCTTCTCAGTGAGACTGTGTAGTTCCTTTCTGGAAACTTCCAGGTCTGTGCGGCAGCTGTTGGTCTCATGATGTGAGGCATCAAGTGCTCTGCGGAGTGTCTGAACCTCTTTCTGAGATACGTCCACTTCTATCCGGACACTGTTGACCTCCTGTTGTCAGGCATTCAGCTCTATACGAAGAGTGTGACTCAACATTCAGCAATTGGTTTTGAAAAACCTTTTACACAGTTCAGAAATCACTTTTTCCCCTATAGGGCAATTTTACACTCAGCATTTGTTTGCTAAAAATTCCACTGCTTCAGCACAGTCTTGTATCAATTTTCACACTTTTCTGCATATACTCCATTCACAGCTGGTAGCCCTATGCGGTGTGGCAACCTTTATTTGCAAAATCAGTACCACTCGTGGGTCACCATTTGTATTCACTGCTTCAGCGAAACTTTTGAAAACAACAAACACCTATCCCTTTTTAAGGGCTGACTCACTTCTTGAACCCTTACTATGGCTGAAAGGCAAAACCCCTATTTCAATGACCATATTACACTTTGTGATAGGAAAAATAAGGTTTAGCTACTTCAGCAGTCTCTTCTGGGTTTTTGTAAGTTTCAGTGCAGTGTGGTTTCAGTGGTGTGTCCCTTTAACTCTGATCTCTGCTGCATGAGGTTTTTTTTTAAATTTTTTTTCAGACTGTTTGTAGGCAAAAAGCATAACAAAAAAATTTCACATAAAAATCTCCGGTCCTTTTTAACTTCAAAGACACCTCTTGTCCCACTTCGGACACCATATGTAGACGGACGTTCACAGAGGTACACAATTGGAGACTTTATAAGGTGAAATTATAATAGGCTTTATTGTGCCTTTTCCTTTTCATCAGGAAACCATCCAAACACAGGGGGGGGAACAAAGCTTCTATTCACTTGGGAGTAGTTCTAGTGAAATCCTATGCAATTAATTCACATCTCCCTTAGTAAAGCATGTCTCGCAGCCCCAAAACATGTAGCATGAAATAAGCAGATATAAGCAGTCTCTTAATAATGAAAGTCTTATCTGTTTCTTGCTGTAGAGTAAGCTTCTCTGCTCTCCTGGAACTGCACCGTGCGTGCACAGAAAGTATCAGCATCCAGGTTTAGAAGTCTTATTTGGTGTCTTGCAATCAGCTATGCTGGGCAGAGCTCAAGATCGGTCAGCTCCAGAGATGTGTGTTCTCTTTGTCAGTCTCTCCTGAGAGACTCAAGAACACTGCTCTGTCTCTCCAAAGGTCAGCTCTCATTCAGAGCTAAGGAGTCACTTCCTGTCTCAACAGACAGGCTTTTGTAAGCAATCAGGCAGGTGGTGTTTATTAATTGACTACCAGCAGTTAACCACCACACTGCCAGATTAAAGGCACATTACTTGAACAGGGATTACTCCCCTGTTACAGTGCCCTAATAATGTATGTGCTCCAGCACAGGTCCTGGCACACCAAAGGCCCCAATGCAGGTACTGTACGTCAGGGTTGTGCACACTTTTTATGCTGCGCCCTCCTACCTGCTCTCCGGGATCTCCTCCTCTGTGATCACATTGTGGCGTCATGTCACACCGCATTGTCATGGCGACACGTCATCGCGATCAGAAGATGCAGGAGGAGAAGCCAGATAGAAGGTTAGAGGCAATTACTGAGACCCCGAGCTCTCTCCCGACAACCAACTTAAATGTTGTTAGGAAGAGCGTGGGGTCTCTTTTATCACGGGGCTCAGTTCGGTGCCCCCCAATTTGCTTTCCCCACACTGTATGTCACGGCACAAATGTTTTTCTAGGGAAATTATTAACAGAGGGGTTGGCCCAATCCAAATGGAAGTGGAGCCCAATACACTTCCCTCACCTGGGGTGGTCATATCCTGCTCAAACGACCACGACTGCAAATACCATTGGTCAGCTGGCACCCTGGTGCCGCCAGGGCTGGCACTGTAAAGGTTAATGCTATTTCCCTCCTTCATATCATCCCACTCCCTTCACAAATATTTGTTTTCATTAATATCTTTGGAAATCCATGATAAAATGTTTTTTGTTTTTTTTAAATGTCTGCGATAACTTTTTTGGTAATGTTTTGAAACATGCATATGCTTTCCTGGCTCTGGATTGTCCCGTTGATATTAATGACTGCCAAATGTTTGATATCTGGAACCAGGGGGGCTTTCTGATTAGCAACCAGAACATTGAATTGCCGTTTAGATTGTAGAAGTAAAAGCAACTCTACATTACAGATGTAACTGCAGCCGTACACTGCTGGGAGAGGCGGAAAGGATTATTCTGCATAGACACAATTAACAGCTACAATGCTTTGCATACTGTTCAGTGTATACACAGGTAGAGGTTGCACTGCATAAAGAAGGAATCTCCTGCTAAGTGTTGCAGGCAATGGGGGTGGAGCAAAAACGTTTTTTATCAACAAATATTTCACCTGCACTTTATGGTCCTATACAATGGGCTGTGGAGCGTTCTTCGCCTTGCTTATTTAGTTGAATATTGCTGGAATCTTCTCAAGCAACGGGAAGGCAAGTTCACAGCATATTGAATTAGGGGCATTGGGCTCTGATTCAATATGCACCTTTACCATGCTACAAAATGGCTTCATTTTACCAAACTGCGGTTCCAGCCATCGAGTGCTCCTTAGGCCTCGGCCAGGCTCCCTGCTTGCTCGCTGAGGCGCGCTGAGGCTCGGGGAAAGTGGGTTCTTTCCCTGGCCTTGCGGTTGCTTACCGCTCGCGCTGTCAGAGGACCATCATGGGGCGGGGCGGGCACGTCACTAGCTGGGGGCGGGCCAGTGACGTCACGGAGTTGGTTCGCCCTCACTGGGCGAACCGCTCACGTGACCGGCCTGTCGCGCCGGCAAGCGGGGGAATTTTAAATTCCCCTAAGACCTACGCTTCCGCGCGCTTGCGGAAGCATAGGTGAGCCCCTACTAAAGCCGCTCTAATTGCGGCTGTAGGGGCTCAGTGCTGAGCGGGAGCGCGCGTTAGCGCGCTTCCGCCAGCAAGCAGGGAACATGGCCGAGGCCTTAATATAAATGGAACCGCACAGCTGGTGATGAAGTGCAACAAGTAAAGCATGTGCCACACAGTGAAAACAAATACAGACCGGCGCTTTGGAGAATAAAGTCCAACAAATATCCAGATACACTAGCAAGAGCTATACTCCTTGTGGGACAGTCCGTTGTACAGCAGCTGAAGCCCTTGTGTATCCAGCATCCAGGAGCAGCCCTTCCCTCCAGCGTGTGCCTTCACAGAACACACAAACAGCATGGCCACAGGAGCTGCAGACGCCTGTGCTGTTGGAGGAGAATAGCAGCTGCCTTGCTAAAGATTTGGAAACACATGCGAGCTTGTAAGTAGGATTCTGGTTTTAACCACCAGATCGCCTTCAACAGAGAACCTTCTTCTTTTTATGTATATACTGTGTGTCCATTTTATATTTTAATAAATTAGTTTCAATTGTGTTTACAGCCTGGTGTTTATATGTTAAATGTTGTTTGTTTTCTGTCTTTTGTTAGTCAGTGTTGTTCATTAGTGTTATATGTTAGTTTGTCCTATATTTACAGCAGTATACACTAAGTAATATATTTGTGCTTTATTCCATATATCTCGGATGCCTTCCACGAAGTTACAGGGTTGATCCGGTTGAACAGGACTGTCCCAGAAGGAGCATAGCTCTTGCAAGTGTATCTGGATATTTGTTGGACTTTAAGGCGCCGGTCTGTATTTGTTTTCCCTGTATGTTTCCTGACTTTGTTCAGTCAGCGTTATCAGGCTGCCTACCTCACACACACACGTGAGCTTCTTTGTACTCTTGTTTTAGATTAATTTTATTTTTATCGCATTGAGTATACACATGTATTTTATGCATTATAATATATTTTATTACGCTTTTTCCAGCACTTTTACTTTTTTTTCTGGTTGTGTCACAAAGTGTGTAAGGCCGCGTCCAGGGTGATTGCGCGTCCAGGGTGATTCTTGGCCTGCTGGGTAATGCGATGGGGGGCATGCCAGCGGGTGGGGGCGTGAGCGGTTCACTCTCATTGGCTGAACCGCGCACGTGATCAGGGCATAGCGCGACAAAGACAAAAAAATGTTGTCTCTGCACGCATCGCGCCTACCCACACTCACGTGCATGCGCACGTACTATGGAGACTACAACGCAGCTATGTACAGTGTTTGGATCGCGCAGCTTGCAATCAGCCAGGATGCGGCCTGAGGCTGGGAACTCACTCGTGTTTTGGTTCTAAACATTTTAATTGCTTTGATTCTGAATTTGTAGCAAATTCTGTTAAAAAATCAAAATAAGCAGGAAAATGTCAAAGCAGCATAATAAAGTATGTCAAATGTGTAAAAAAAATCATTAAAAAAACATTTAGGAAACTAAAAAAAATTGTAAAAATATGGTGAGAAACACCTAGAGATGGCACTTTCTTGGTTTCATAGGCACCATGGATCGTAATGGTTTTTAAACTACACTTTAATACGTGTGTGTGGTGTTTGTTTGTATATCTATATAGTTTATATCCGGTATATATATATATATATATATATATGTGTGTGTGTGTGTGTGTATTTTTTTTTTTTAAAGGGCCTATGTTCGTATTAAAAAAAACTGAAATCCTAAAAGAAAAAAAAAATGATGTAAGTACGTTCCCGTCCTTATACAGTAGCGACAAAGCCTATTCTAACACGGCTGGAGCCGCAACCCACGTGAAGACGCGGGTTTGTCATTTTTTTTTGCAGAGTGCCGCGCGTCACTGATGTGCGGTCACGCTGCATCGGGTGCATGCGCGTGTGGTGCTCGTGCCCAGCGCTCCCCAAAGGGAGCCCTGGTTAAGGGAGATGTGGGGATGGCGGTAGGGGGCCCGGGGGACCCGGAGAAGCAGAGGGGAGAGGCATCGATCGGAGGACCGATCTGAGAGGCTCCGGCTGGCGCACGGGAAAATTCGGCGTCAGCCCGGAATCTGCCGCGGGACAAACCGGGTAAGTGTAAGAATAGGCTTTGTCGCTGCTGTATAGTCAATAAACAAATAAAATACAAAATACACACAAACTTTTTTTATTGATTTTACAGAAAATGTTATTCTTTATATATAAAAATAAATAACTTGCATAATAATAACAATAATAATAGCATGTTCTTGCTAGTTTTACGCAGCGCTTTAAAGGAGACATTTTGCAGGCACAGGTCCCTGCCCTGTGGATCTTACAATCTATGTTTTCGTTGCCTGAGGCACAGGGAGATTAAGTGACTTGCCCAAGTTGACAAGGAGCCGACACCAGGAATTGAACCAGGCTCCCCTGCTCCAAACTCAGTGTCTTACCTTACAACTTCCTTTTATATCATCAAAAGTCTGCTCCTTAAATGAAAACTCTGATAAGTAATTTTTACCTTTTTAAATACAGTAATAAACAAATTGCACAACTGCCAATCGGAATCGAAAAATGACCCCGCACATCAACTGACAAACTAAAAAAACTCTCGTCACTAAACCATCGCTTAATATTTAACTAGGTGCGGCAAAACTGGAAAGAGATTTGGTGCGGGTGCGGCCACCTTATCTTGCAGAACGCGCTGCCAAACTACTTTTTCTAAATGCCGCTCGGCGTCGGCTGCACAATAATAACATTTACGGATAACACTAAAAACGTGTGTCCTTTTGGTTATTTTAAGGTGGTAAATTACTTTTATTGTAGATCAAAATAATATATTATTATATATCCATTACTTTTCATGGACCCCCTTTTTTTGTTCTGTCGTCCACAGCTCAGGCCTACTGGTGTTTTGTTTTTGGTTCTAAATAATTTGGGGGTTTTGGTTCTAAAATGTGTATTTGGTTTTGGAATCTAAGATTCTGGTAGGTTCTGGTTTCACACACCTGGTTTTGCCCATTGTTTATAGACGTTGAGATTCTTAAAACCTGACTTGTTGGTTGTCCTTGAGGACTGGAGTTTCCCACTCCTGATATAGAGTGTATGTGTAGCCAACTCCACTCCCCAAGAGCTACCAACAGCTAGGGTTTCCGTATATCCCGGCTTCAGCACAGGTGGCTCAATCAGTCCCTGACCTGTTGGTGGCCCTTGAGGACTGGAGTTGCTTGCCCCTTATATAGTACATGTCAGGAAATTGATGTTCAACAGCATGGTGTCATCTATAAAGCATGTCGCTGTATTAGCAGTCAGGCATACAAACCTTAATCTCGCGGTCTGGCTGCTGTGGTACAATGCTTAATGAGTCAGTGCCGGCGCAAACTACCTGAGGAACGATAGGGACCAAACTCCTAATAAGGGATTTGAGTTTCTGCAATGGAGGCTTTCAGCAAAGGAGTGATTGTAAAATCGACAACTCAGTTGAGTTACCAGACGTTTGGGGATCCTACGCAGAGATATTCTCATCCAAGCATCATATCACCCTTTACAGGAATTGCATAAGCCCTAACAACTTACTCATGCCAACATTTATGTCAATATTGCACCTGAGGAAGGGAGATTCCCAAAACGTTGTGTGTTTGCTACCTGCAAATAAAACCCTTTATTATGCTAAAATGTCTGGTGTAAGACTTTATTGGAATAGTGTGGCAACCGAAGATATCCAGCTCCAAGTTTAATTACAGTAGGTGGCAGAGTGGGATCCCGACCACTCTTCAACTGCCTGCGCCTTCCGAAGAAAAACTACTCCCACTGTAATTATCTAAACGGAATGCGCTAAAATCTAAAACCTTTAACCTAAATGTAAAAGCCAAGGAAATCCCAATGGTTGCAATAAATAAATATATATATGTAACCCATGTCCCCCCCCCCCCCCCGGGAGACTCAGGCCCTCCTGGTCCAAGCAGGGACGGACCCATCTACTTGGGTGGTGCGTACCTGCTTGGAACAGGAGGGCCTGAGTCTCCCGCGTTGGTGTTGGGGACAAGAGGACCAGGCTTCTGGGGTAATGGCCTTCATTCTTTAGTGGTGCAGCGCCTCCATTCACTATAATCCCCAGGGATGTGGGGTAGGACCCTTACAGAGAAAGAACCCTGGTCCCAGGGGGAATGCTCCAGAACTCACACACAGTCTTATGTAAAACAGCAGCAATGTCTTTATTCTTTGGTAACACTTTGAGGTAGTACACAGCAGGTCATGCACTTCAGAAGTTCCACTAAAGCAGTGCTCCCAAATGTAATCCCTCCTTCTCTCCTTCACCTCCAGACTGTATCCCTGCAGGATGGTCTGGATGGGGCCTCAATACCCCTGCCTCCACTCCCCCCAGGGTAGGCCTCTGGGTGAGGCTAGATGACTTTCCCCTCACCCCCTGCACAGGGTGAGGGGCATTGGTCCACCTCTATAGTTCGGTCCGCTCTACTCAGAGGGCTCTGAGTATCTCCTCCAAGCACCGTTCTCACTCTATATGTGGTCTCTCAGTTCATTCATTAGCTCTGCTGGGTCCTACTCCACTTCAGATCAGCATGTCACTCCTCAGCTCGCAGGATATAACTCCACAGACTGACAGGCTGAATGCTCAACCTTCACAGGGTCATCTCTCTCTCTCTCTCTCTCTCTCAGCACTCTCAGGCTGACGGTTCTTCCACTGCAGAGAACAGACACACTGCTCTCCAGATTCTTACTCTCCAGCCAGACACTCCATTCCAACCAGGCAGCTTCCAAAACTCACAGAACCAACTGACACACACACACGACAGCCCACTAAATAGAGTTCAGCCCTGCCCCTCATGATGTCAGCAGGACCTCCCCTCTGTCTAGGCCTGCACAGAGTCAGGGGGCCCCTCCTCTATCACTCCAGGCAGGGCTTGAAGGGGGAAAACCCATGGTCACTACTGGCGCCTGCCCGTACCAGGGCTTACTCCAGTAGGAGAAGGAGTATATTTAGTTTATAATGAACTAAATATAGCTAATAACTAATTATAGCGTTCTGACACGTTTCAGAAAAAAAATCAGGGAGGCAATAATATTTTCATTTTTCGTCTCTAAGAACAAAGAGCGCTCTTACTTACAGGGGGCTTTATATATATATATATATATATATATATATATATATATAT
>WSYH01013961.1:0-16302 GCA_036426205.1 Ascaphus truei | reverse complement strand
AAACGATTTCTTCTATCAACCCGATATACTAGGTCATTCTCTACCTCGAAGAGGGTAGGCAAGTGACCTATCTGGTTGGCCAGGAGTACTATTCTGGGCCCGTATATTCCCCTTTGACCCTAATGTGGGGTCTTCCCATGGGCCTTCTAAAACTCCAGGACATGACCTCTAGGTCAGCGAGGGTCTTATCTGTTCTGGGGTGGTAAGTGCCTGTTCAACATCTGATTTGGGGTATTCCCTACCAAGGTAGCCATGGGGAAGGGAATTTTACAGCACTCCTCCTTTTCCCCCTTCTTATTTGGGCCCTCGTCAACCTCTATTTCTGAAAAAGGAAAGGATTGTTTCTTCTGTTACTTCGTTATGGTCCGCTATTAATTGGTGCACTATCTGAGAGGAGGACCACATTTTTAGAAAATGGGGAAAGTCGGTCCCTATTAAATCATGTGCCAGTTTGGGTACATACCCACTGAAATCTAAAGAACAAACTCTGTTTCAAAAAAACATCAACAGTGGAATATTCATGATTATCCCCGTAACAACAAATTGCTACTCTTTGTGAACTTTTACCTGTTTCTTCTTATGGGCACACAGGTATTCGGACACTTAGTGTGACCAGGCTCCAGAGTCAAGAAGCCCGAACCCTCTTACCATTAACCTTTACAAATGCCCACATGAGTGTATTCAAGGGGTCCTCTGGCTAGGGCCCATAAATTGGGACCACAGCGATAAGGTTCAACGCTGTTGCATTGCATGGGTTCAGCATTAGTGGAAAGACTTTCCGGGGTGTGGCCCCTCTCATAACAATTTACACATTTAGGTACATAATGCTGTGGAAAGTTATTTCGGGATTTGCACAGTTATCTGCCCGCAAGCAGTTAGCCTGGGCTGTGCGCCGATAGCTGTACGGGCGCGACGCCCGACAAGCAGCGGAAGAGCGCCCTTGACGGGTGGCTCACAATCAGCTTGCCGGGTCGAGGGGCCCAGGTAAAGGAAACAACATGAACTGCCCGCTGCCCTAGCGGATCGCGGGACACCAGGGCTCCCTCGGGGAGACCCTGGAAGCGCGTGAAGGGGCGCACGCCCGAAAGAAGACGTGGACAGCGCGTTCTATGACGGCGAGGCAACGCGAGGGGCGGCTACCTAGCAAAGTGGGAAAATCTCCCGGCGCTTAAGGGGCTACCGGCCACACTCGAATAAGGTGCGTACTGTAAGTCTATGTCCCACTTAGAGCTTTTTTCGGCCTCCCACCCCATGTTGGCTGTTGCCCTTAGTGTGCGAGCCACTGTTGCTGGTGCTGTGTGAAGGCAGTTGTCGCTCTTCAGCCCCCCTTAACCCTGGTACCCTTTTACCATCTCTGGAAGAGTCCTGGAACCTTGGGTAGTGGGGTTGCTCCATGACTAAGGGTTGCGGGTGCTCTTCTGCTGCATTGTACCTTTCTACGAGGGCCACAAGCTCGTCTGCATTGTTGGGGTTACTCTGACTGACCCAACGGCGTAGGGCAGAGGGAAGTTTCCTCAAGATCTGGTCCATGACCAACCGTTCCACCATGTGGCTTGCTGAGTTGATCTCGGGTTGTAGCCACTTCCGAGCGAGGTGGATGAGGTCATACATCTGGCTTCGGGTGGCTTTATCCATCGTGAAGGACCATGCGTGGAACTTTGGGCACGAACAGCCGTTGTTACGCCTAGGCGGGCGAGGATCTCGAACTTCAATTTTGCATAGACGTTAGCATCGGCTGGCTCTAGATCAAAGTAAGCCTTCTGGGCTTCGCCGCTTAGGAAGGGTGCGATTAGACTGGCCCACTCAGCTTCTGGCCATCCCTCTCTCTGTGCCGTGCGTTCAAACGTGAGAAGATAGGTTTTCACATCATCCGAGGGCCCCATCTTCTGAAGGTAGTGGCTTGACCTGATCATTTTCGTGACTGGGGCTGCCTCTTCCAGTGGAAGGTTACTGATAGTCTCCCTCAGGATCTCGAGTTCCTGCTGTAAGCCCTGAGCAAACCGTTGTTGCTCCTCTCTCAGCAAGCGGTTTGTCTCTTGCTGGTTTGCATTCGCCTTTTGCTGGTTTGCATTTGTCTCTTGGTGGTTTGCATTAGTATTTTGCTGGGCTATGAACAGCTGTTGCTGTGTTTCATTCGCCTATTGCAGGGCTGCATTCGTGTCTTTCTGGACAGCGACATTGCGTACCAGCGCACTCACCACGTCTTCCATCTTGTTTGGAGAGATAATTTTTTTTTTTTTTTTTTAAAGTTCTTTAACCCGCAGACCTTTTAGTGTTCTGCCCGCATTCTCCACCATATGTGACAAACGGCTTACTCCGGGGCTCCGCCGTCTGTCCGGGACTGTTAGAACACGGTCTTTTAGGGTAGGTTAAAATGCGAGGTGTAACGTGCTGTTCCTTTAAACAGGCTATGCCTGGTTTATTCAGTCCCAGGTACTGAGACTGCCACAGTGCATACAACAGAAACACATCAAAACAAAAAGCTGCTCACCTGAGCGATAACTTAACTTAGATTTTCCCTTACTCAGGGTGGAAGTGGCTTTTCCACTTCCAACAACAAAATAAGGAACTTTGCAGTTTTAGACAAAAATAACAAAATGTTTTAACCTGTTTGGGGAGAGGCTTTTCCCCTCTCTGCTACCAGCAGCCTTCCTGCCTCCAGGCTCTTGGGGGAGAGGGGAGAGGAAAACAGGAAATCTGTCTTAAGTACCTGATTTCTAATAAGCAGGACAGGTGACAGAAATCAGGCAGCAAACAAACTCTGGTTTGGATCCCTCATCCCTCAGTTCCAGCACTTGCCAAACTGTGGGATGGAGTGCATGTATTATGAGGCTGCCCTGTTCTGCCTAAACAGGACAGAAACTGTTCAGTATCCTTGGAGCCCTATATATGGAATTTATTACCATCTCCTTGTTTCTGTCACAATATACAGTGGCGACCAACTTTATTCTAACTCGGCAAGCTCCGCGAATTTCAGATTATCCCGGTTATCTCCGGTTTTGTGTCGTTTTCTCCCGGGTGTATTGCGTTTTTTTCGCGGATGTGATTTAAGCATTTTATTCCCGCTGGCTGCAATACTGCAATGCCGTGTAAAAACTCATGGGGGCGTTTGCGAGCTGTTGTCTTTGAAGCCGAGAAATTCATGAATTGTAATGCAGTATATACTGTATAAAAACAGTATATACTGTATAACAACAACCCCAATAACCCCTAACATACACATACAGTACTGTATATGCACATCAATGATACTATAGGCCGTCCCCTGGCGAGATATGTTTGCAGCAGAGAGAGATCCGCTGCTCTCTCTGTGCAAACATCGGCACATAAAAAATTACTTAAAATACATTTTTATTCATAGTGTAGATGTGCAGGGGGTCTCCGGAGCTGAACTTAAGGAAGAGGTCACTCTATTGAACATGTTACTTAAAGTGTGCTTCATTATTATATGATTGTAACAGTTTCCAATCTAACCAGATCCAGCGTATAGTCAATGTTGGTATACATTAGAGAATGCTTTTATGTGTAACCATGATCAAAGTAAATGTAGCTGTTGGTTTATGTTAATGTATTTGTGACCTCCCTCTGTTGATGACTCCGCTCAATTGGACACTCAATAACCATTGCATGTTTACATTGTACACAGATGCATTAATCACTTCATGCTAAGTTATACACAGATCTATAATAGTACTCATTTTTAGAAGATTTAACATAATCAATAGCAAGTATCTGATGGCATTAAATTATGCACATGCACATTATAATAGTTCATGTGAACATGTGACAATACATGCGAAATTAGGACATGTTGCAATAATTTTTCAACGGCAATGTCATGGTTGTATCCTAATGAGATGACTGAGTGTTTGCGTCGAATGTACATGCATCACACATTCCATACATACTTGCGAATAACTTGTTGTACAAACTTAACGTTCATCATGTCAAATTCTGATTTGCCTGGTGAACCTCCATAAAAATCCTTTTAATTCGTGACTGGATACCCGTTTGGAATTTAACAACTTTGATATTTTAAATGATACCACCTTGCAGCTCATCATTGTACGTGACATCCATCAATGAGTATTTAAAAAAGGAGGCAGATTACCTGACGCATTGATGCTACAGTACCTGCAAATGATACGATTGTTCATGAATGGAGGAGTTCTATTGGAGGAGAGGGCGTAGCTAGGACGACTAGTAGTGTCCCAGGGCAAGGAAAAGACAGGACAGGGACGGGAGTGCAATAGGAGATGGCAAGGATATAGAGAGAAGCTAGCGGAGAGAAGGTGTGCACTCGTCCACGTTTGTACAGGGAGAGACCATGTTAGATGGGATGAGTGAGGAGGAGATCATAAGTCGGTATCGTTTGAGTTCAGCAGCAATCTTATCTCTTATTAAGAGATACGGGTGTAGATTTAGATTTTGTGACAGCCAGAGGTCGTGCAGATCCTGGGCTTGTTAAAGCTGTGCTGCAGTACATTATCTTGCTTCCGTCTACGGTCATCCAAGACAACTGTGGGCTAGTGGGCAGGGTCTTGCAATCTACATTATCGCGGGCCTTTACCGTTTATTCTATGTCATGAAAGACGCTGCTAGGAATTATATTACATTTTCCTACAGAGCACACAGAGTGGGCTGGAAATGAGGAAGGCTTTATGCCATAGCCTGAATACCATGTGGTGATGGGTGCCAATAGACTTGCACCCATGTTGCTTTGATCCCGCCTAGTCAGAGTGACATGCTTACCGAAATTGTAAGCACTACCATCCCTGAATGTACAGGTGGTGTATAGCGTAGTGCCACGATTGAAGATATGCATGGGGTGGCAAATTCCCTGGTCTAGTCACGGATTCCTTATCCTGAGAAAACTCATCAGTCTTCCATGCTTTCGAAGAAGGCTATTTTGGACCTGGTTGGCTGGTGGGTGAGTCATATATGATGGTGTACAAACAAACCCTGTTTTCTATGAACTGTTGTATAATATGTTTAACACAATGTTTCATATTGTGCATGATTGAGATATAACGTGACTCAGGATAGTCGGACTAGGCTACGTTAGGCCGTGGACTGTTGACCCCGGTGGCAAACCCTCAATCTGAAGCAGAGGAGAGGTATAATGTTGCACATATATACTACACGATCCGTCATAGAGAGGACATTTGGGCTTCTGAAAACACGATTCAGGTGTTTAGATAGAACTGGTGGGGCACTTTAAAATCCTGCTAATAAGTGTCAGATATTGTAATTGCATGTTGCATTTTGCCACAATCTGGCCTCCGCAATAATTTAGAACCGACATACGTCAGGGCTTGGAGGAGGAGCATCCCGAGAATTTACCAGCTGACACTGAGCAAACAGCCTGTGGTGTGGAGACACGTCGTAATGTGATAAACACATATTTTCATGTAAGCAATACATATATTTCATAGTACTACATAGATGTATTAATTCATTGTAATGATAAATACATGTGTCCAAATACCATTCACTTAGGAAAACCGATGGAATATGGTTCGCCACCTTTCTGTTCTCTCTGCTGGTGGACAATTGCATGTGGCACCGTATTCATTCATCAACAGGTTGTATTCTACTTCTTACCACTAAAAGGTGTTGTTGTATGTGATGGAATAATGTGTACTAATCTATATTTTTCTGTACATGCTATTTTTGGTTATGCCATAAACAATAACCTACTATGTCGATAGCCAATAGCTAGTGGCAATATGGTTCCATTACATTTTCTTTGGGATTGTGACATGTGTGTGTCACAATGATGTGTAGACATTGGTGTATTTAAGATCATATTTGACGTATTCTATATTTGTTTATCTACATTGGTGGTTATTGTACAGTGTGTTTTTAAATCATTACGTACATTACATAACATGTCATGATACAACAACGTAACAACATCCATTCATGCCCAGAGTGATGTTAACACTCAAGCTGTTTGTATGAAATGACCCAATGTGTAAACATCTTAACATTGCCAATGATGTCTTATTTATTCTCTCTTCATCTCATGTTGATTAATACATTGTCAACATGTGAATGTATAGTGAAGATGTGTATTGATTTGACATACATGTTACATTTGTGAAAATGTTACACCATTCCAAGGTCTTTTCTTTGGATTCACATTTGTTCAGAATCATTCAAAACAATGACAATGTTCCGAAGAAATTTTATATGTCATTCAGTTACTTATTAATAATGATCATGATCCTTTTAAACAACTGTTAACATATGAACATAAATGAAGTATACATTTACATACGCACACATTTCATCAACATAGTGTTTGTGTGTTTTTTTGTTTTTGTCTGATGCATGTATTTCTACCAGAAATATATCAACCTACATAATAATGTTGTTTTTTATCATCGGCGTCACTTAGACTATGTATGTGTTTAACGTGTAATATAACACTACACTATAGTTAACGTGTGAATGAAATTACACAAATGTTCATGGTTTTACTATCTTACATAACTTCATTAGCTCATGATTGTTAGGTTAGCACTAACACACCTAGGTGATAATATAACATTCACACGACTACAACGTTTCTATCACCTCCCTATTGTTATTGTTTACGTTCAGATACAATGTCTACGAGTGTTATGTAGCATTTACATTCTTTGACAAGTCACACTTGGGATCTATAATATATAGTAGATTAATGTGTTTGCTGAGTGATAATGTTGGTTGCATATATCACATGACAATACATATAATGTTAGTAGAAAAAAAACATATCAATATAAGTACTAACTGCAGTGCTTAGCAAATCATTATGATAATTAAGTGCATAGTAAATATTTGCACAATAGGATAACATATTAGTGATTGTTAATCTGCGCACCAATCATTGCAAGCATCGTTACATATTTATTAATTTGTTTTTGCTAGTCGTCACAATCATCTAATATAACGATTGGCCCATCTGAAATCATACATTTGTCCCTGTATTCATCCTCGACATCTGTGAAATACAGCAAACACATGATGTTCAAACATTGCACATTTATCTATGTTTCAGCATGAGAACGCTTAACACATTCTATATGATTGTGGATATTCACGAATAATTTACGTATATGTTTTAAACTGCAAGGACAAACTAAAGATACAGAACTATCTCAGTTTCAAATGGCGCGTTGCTCGCATTACTACTGATATGTTTGTTCCGTGCCCTGCATCCATAATAATGTGCGCGCACAACGTGTGTTGCGCGTGCACGTCACGAATTGTGGACTAAGTCTTAGCGCATGCGCAAAACGATGTGTACGCTGTGCGTTTCAATACATCCCTCCATGGTGCTGCTAGCAGTACACATATCATGGCTGAAAGTTATGATATGGAACGAAACAAATTCACTTCTACACACTACATATCTAAACTTTGTAACGGACGTGTGCCCACAGCCAAAACGGACGATCACCAATGAGCATAACAAATAGTGTGGACGTCATGTTAGCACCGTAAATGCATGCAAAACCCCTCCCCAGAATGAACATTGGCCCCACGCGCTGTGCACGCACCGCCCACCGACGCACGCGCATGACACCTGCACTGACCGTAACAATAAGCTACCGGGCACAGCCAATACTGTTTCACACGTGCACGTTGTTGGGGGGGGGGCTTGCATCGGTAACATTTTTAAGGACGCCTTTGGACATGACCACGTTCCTACGTCATATGTGGGCGACACATTGTTTTTATATGTGATGCTAAACAATGAGTGTGTGTGTGTGTGTTATAGTTAGTGTAACCTTTAGAAATGATACTTTAAAAAGCATAATAATCTATGATTTAGGACTCCGTCACCAATGTGTACTAATGGTTCATCATGTATCTATTGTTATAGGAAATGTGTATTTGTGAAACTCTACATGTAAGGCTGTCTGCAATGTTACGCTGTATCCACTCATTTGGCTAACAAATGTTTATATTATTAATATACAACATATATAATTTGAGTAAGGCATAACGAATTTTGTTTTACCATTTCTGTAGAAGTCAAAACTGATTTGGCTCGCTCCAGGAAGGTACACCAGTATCATCCCTGGTTGAGGCAACCGTTGAATCCTGAATCAGACACACTCCGTGAGGCCGTCAAATGGATCTGCCGTGGCTTCTTCAAACAGACTCCGGAGGTACGTACAGTTGTTGGTTTGTTTTCACCTTCACATTCGTATGGCCATATAAGTTTGATACACTATCATAGTAGTTATGTCCATCTTGCATCTGGTCTTGATGAATGGACGGTGCAGGTATATCAGCAGACGCACAGTCTGTGCGGCTTGAATGTAACTGGTATTAGGCAAAAAATGCTATTTAACAGAAGATATGTTCCATGTTCCATGGTAAGTTAAATGATGAAGCAACATGCCAGCATCCATATCGTTGATCTTGACGATCATGGACACGCTCAAAACATTCATTTGAGGATAAAGTGAAACGTACAGAAGTTTTAAAATTTATTTGTTTGGCTGTTTCTTGGTAGTATGGATATTTGTTTTGGATAAAGGCAAAGATATTCACCCACGGTTGCCTTTTTCTCTGGCGTTGACTCGATTGCTTCATAAATCATAAATTTGTATGAGATTTTCGTGGATTGCTGTGCCATGTGGAAACTACTGCCATTTCTTCGCTCTTCCAGTGTTCAGTGTCTACGTTGAACGCATAGGGATGTGTGATGAATGGTGAATAGTTACATGTTATCTTCGCGGTTTGTTCCAAGTTAGAATACAACCGAACAGTTATAACGCCTAGGTTTCTCCCACAAGAAATTTGTTACAATAATTGCTGAAATTCTTTGTCTAAGATACTCTCTTTTTACAGAATCGAAACTTTACTTTCAGCTTAGGCAATCAAAATGTGCAAAACAAGTTTACTCTTATAAGTACAATAACAATGTGTGTGAAATCATCTACAGTGCTATGATGAACAGATTTCTACACACTTAGCTAAAATTAACCATACACACACATCTCTCTCTTTGTCTCTCTTTCTGTCTTTCTCTCTCTCTTCTTCTCTCTCGGTTTTCTCTCTCTGTTTCTCTCTCTCTCTCTCTTGTTTGTCTCTCTCTTGATTTATATATATATTAGAGATATATATATATAGAGAATAAATAATATCTATAATGAAATATATATAGATATATATATATACAGTGTTCGACAAACCTATACATTTGCACGCCTCGGGCGAGTGGATTTAAATCGTGGCGAGCTCCTATTGGCCCAAGCAGCACACGTGTGTACTAGGGGGCGAGTAGATTTTTTTTTGTCGGCGAGTAGATTTTTGTGATTTGTCGACCACTGTATATATATATATATATATGTATATATATATATATATTTAACTATATATTGTATGTGTATATATATAGTGTGTATGTATTATATACATTGGTACATATATATTATATTATAACACATGTTTTCCAGCTTATGTTTGTAATACCTGTTACCCTTTATGGTTATTTGGGGACCGGCCGTCATCAAATTCAGTGGATCTTTGATTCTCTCTGTCTTTGCTAGGATCCCCCTCTCTGCCCCTCTTTTTCTGTTCATCTGGGTGTCCATTTTAGAGGTTTTGTACATTTAGCATTTGTTTGGGATTGGAGCTTTGACTGTGTCTTCCCGTCTGGTATTGTTTTTATATGTATGTCTTTTTTACTGTGTTTCATGTGTTTTCTGGTCCATGATTAATAAACCCTGTTGTACTAATATTCATACGTTTCCTTGATCAGAGTGCTTCATTTGAGATTTCTGTCTTTTTTGTGTATTCATCTATTTCTTTCCCATAGCACCGCCACTTGCTTATTTTGATTATTTGTGGTTAGTGATCAGAATTTGAGTCTTTAGGTTTTGATGCGGTTATTTTTGTGGTTTTGTATGTTATATGTGTGTTATATATGTGCGTGTATATGTGTATATGTGTATATATTATATATATTATGTGTGTTGTATGTTTGTATATTATATATATATATATATATAATATATATCTATATATTATATATACTGCTACATTGAAGGCCTTGTTGTGCAAACAGGCCTGCTGTAATTATATTAACAGTTCATTAAAGTTTTATAACATTACTGGTCAGTATGTTTGACGGCCTAATTGATCAGCTGTGTAGAAATTCTATTTAACAGCAAGAAGGCCTCTTAGCAGCCATGAAGGCGCCTTTACTGTTCATTCTGATTATATATATATTATATATAGAGTGCAAAACAAGGCATTGATGGGTGTACTGTAGCAGGCCTTGTTGAAATCATTTCAAAGTTCAATACAGCTGAGTGAATTAGGGGCTCACTCATACTGATACCATATTGTAGCAAGTGTCCTAACATTATATCTCATTAACACAAGGCCTGTTTGCTGACAACACTGGCAGAGATATATATCTCTATATCTTGTGACAAACGGCTTACTCCGGGGCTCTGCCGCCTGTACGGTCTTTTAGGGTAGGTTAAATGACGAGGCGTCACATGCTGTTCCTTTAAACAGGCTATGCCTGGTTTATTCAGTCCCAGGCACTGAGACTGCCACAGTGCATACACAGAAACACATCAAAACAAAAAGCTGCTCACCTGAGCGATAACTTAACTTAGTTATTTCCCTAACTCAGGGTGGAGTGGCTTTTCCACTTCCAACAACAAAAAGTAACTTCGCAGTTTTAGACAAAAAAAACAGAATGTTTTAACCTGTTTGGGGAGAGACTTTTCCCCTCTCTGCTACCAGCAGCCTTCCTGCCTCCAGGCTCTGGGGGAGAGGGGAGAGGAAACAGGAAATCTGTTTTAAGTACCTGATTTTCTAATAAGCAGGACAGGTGACAGAAATCAGGCAGCAAACAACTCTGGTCTGGATCCCTCATCCCTCAGTTCCAGCACTTGCCAAACTGTGGGATGGAGTGCATGTATTATGAGGCTGCCTTGTTCTGCCTAACAACAGAAACTGTTCAGTATCCTGGGAGCCCTATATATGGAATTTATTACCATCCCCTGGTTTCTGTCCATATCTCCCCCCAGCTCAGACCCCAAGGGATGAGCGACCATGGATATTAGGGAATGCATCCTTGACAACCGCTCGATTGCCATTTTTGTGCCCTGACCTGTGTTCCACAGAAAATTTAAAGGGTTGTAGGCTTAGGAACCACCTGGTCACTCTAGCATTCTTCTCTCTGTTTTGACACATCCAGGTAAGGGGTGCATGATCTGTGACCAACCGGAATTTTCTCCCAACAGAAAGTATTTGAGCGTCTCACAGCCCACTTTATTGCGAGACACTCTTTCTCGACTATGGAGTAATTTTTTTCCTGGGGATTTATTTCTACTTAAATAAAGGATGGGGTGATCCTCACCTTGAGACTCCTGGAGAGTACCGCGCCCAGCCCTACCTCAGATGCTCGGTTTGGACTACTCTCTCTTTGGAGAAATCAGGTGTGACCACACTGGATGGGCACAGAGAGCCTTCTTTCAGGCTTCTAAAGGCCTGTTCGGTTTCGGGGGACCACTTTACCATTAGCGGTCCTCTTGCTTTTGTGAGGTTGGTTAGTGGGGTTGCTTTAGTTGCAAAATTGAGAATAAACTTTCTATTACCCACACTTAACCCCAAAAGTCCTTACTTGTTTTTTGTAACTGGCCTTGGCCAATTTTGTATCGCCTCTACTTTGAGTGTTTGGGGTTTGAGTAAACCTCTGCCAATAGAATACCCCAGATTCTGGCCTCCTCCGACCAATAGTGCATCTAGCGGGGTTACAGTTAGTCGCAGACCGAACTGCGTCGAGCACAGCTTGGACCTTTGGAAGGTGGGATTGCCAATCTTCACTATGGATTACACACATCATCCAGGTAGTCGCAGCATACCGAGCATGTGGTTTAAAATTTTACCATCATTCTTTGGAATGTGGCGGCAGCTCCATGTAACCAAAAGGCAGCACCCTATACTGAAAGAGGCCGTCTGGGGTTGAGAAGGCTGTCTTTTCTTTTGCCCTTTCTCTGGAGGGGAACCTGCCAGTACCCCTTTGTTTAGGTCTATTTTGAGTATCGGGCTTTGCCCGTCTCTCTACAATTTCACTACCTGGGCATAGGATAAGTATCAAATTTTGACACCGCGTTTAGTTTCCGGTAGTCATTACAAAACCTTGTTGTACATCTGGCTTTGGGACTAAAACTATAGGCTGTTCCACCCACTTTGGGATTCCTCAATTATGCCTAGTTTTAGCATTTTTTTAACCTCTAAACTTATAGCCTCTCTTTTGGCCTCTGGGATTCGGTACGGTTTAAGGTTAACTCGGACCCCTTCAGATACTAGGTCATGTTCATTACGCTAGTTCTACCTGGCTGTGTAGAGAAGACTTCTTTGTTTCTTCTCACTAAATTTTGAACCTCTCGTTTCTGATGAACGGACAGGGTTTCAGCTATGCTAACCTCTGGTCAGTTTCTCGATTCTCTGACTGACCTGGGGGTACTAGGGTTAACAAGACCTCTCTATCTTTCCAGGGCTTAAGTAGGTTTATATGGTAAATTTGCTCAGGCTTCCTCCTACCTGGCTGTCTCACCTTATAATTTACTTACTCTCCACTCTTTCCAAGACCTCATATGGCCCATGCCACTTAGCAAGGAATTTACTCTCTATGGTGGGAACCAGAACGACTAGCACCCTATCGCTGGAAAAAAATTCTGACCCTAGCACACCTTATTATACATATTCCTCTGTGCTTCTGAGCTTTTCCATGTGTTCCCTCACATGGTAGGACTGCAGCTATGCGGTCCTGCATCTGGGCAACATGCTCATTACACTTCTGTAGGGGTAACTTGTGTTCCCAAGTCTCTTTGGCTATATCCAGTAAGCCCCTTGGGTGTCGGCCATACAATAGTTCAAACGGGGAGAACCTGTGTGATTGGGGAACTTCCTAATGGCAAAATAACAGGTATGGTAACAAACAATCCCAGTTTTTTTCCCATCCTTATCGACCGCCCGGCGTAACATGCTCTTTAAGTTTTATTTGAACGTTCCACTAAACCATCTGTTTGTGGATGATAGACTGAGGTTCTGAGATGCTTGATTTTAGGAGTTTACATAACTCTTTTGTTACTTGGGACATAAAGGCTGTTCCTTGGTCAGATAAGATCTCTTTAGGAATTCCGACCCGGGAAAAACAGAACTATTAACCTTTTGCTATGTTTTAGCAGAGGTGCTACTAGGGGAACTGCCTCCGGATATCGGGTGGCATAATCTAATATTACCAATATATGCTGATGTCCCCAAGCAGACTTTATTGGGTCCTACTAGATCCATAGCAATCCGTCAAATGGCACCTCTATTATGAAGGGGTCCCAATGGCTAGGTACGCTTTGAACGGGGCGGTGTGATCTGACATTCTAGGCATGGGGAGCAATAATTTGTCATTTCTGCCAGAAGCCCAGGCCAATAGAAGCTTCGGAGAACCTTTTCTTTGTCTTTTCCACCCCTATGTGTCCCCCCAATGGGTGACTATGTCGAGGTGTAATACTACATTACGGAATGTCCTGTGGTACCAACAATTGTTTAGTTGTAACTGATTTCCTTTTATCAACCCGATATACTAGGTCATTCTCTACCTCGAAGAAGGGTAGGCAAGTGACCTATCTGGTTGGCCAGGAGTACTATTCTGGTCCCGTATATCCCCTTGCTACCTCTAATGTGGGGTCTTCCCACTGGGCCTTCTAAAAACTCCAGGACTGACCTCTAGGTCAGCGAGGGTCTTATCCTGTTCTGGGGTGGTAAGTGCCTGTTCAACATCTTGATTTGGGGTATTCCCTACCAAGGTAGCCATGGGGAAGGGAATTTTACAGCACTCCTCCTTTCCCCCCTTCTTATTTGGGCCCTCGTCAACCTCTATTTCTGAAAAAGGGAAAGGATTTGTTCTTCTGTTACTTCGTTTATGGTCCGCTATTCAACTCTGGGTGCTATTCTGAGAGGAGGACCACATTTTTAAAAATGGGGAAAGTCGGTCCCTATTAACACATCATGTGCCAGTTTGGGTACAATACCCCTTTGAAATCTAAAGAACCAAACTCTGTTTCAAAAAAAACATCAACAGTGGAATATTCATGATTATCCCCATGTACACAACAAATTGCTACTCTTTGTGAACTCTTTACCTGTTTCTTCTTCATGGGCAACAGGTATTCGGACACTAGTGTGACCAGGCTCCCAGAGTCAAGAATGCCCGAACCCTCTTACCATTAACCTTTACAAATGCCCACAGATAGTTATTCAAGGGGTCCTCTGGGCTAGGGCCCATACATTGGGACCACAGCGAATAAGGTTCAACGCTGTTGCATTGCATGGTTTCAGCATTTAGTGGACAGACTTTCACGGTGTGGCCCCTCTCATAACAATTTACACATTTAGGTACATAGTCTGTGTCCCATTAGAGCCTTTTTTCGGCTCCCATGTTGGCTGTTGCCCTTATGTGTGAGCCACTGTTGCTGGTGCTGTGTAAGGCGGTCATCGCTCTTCAGCCCCCCTTAACCCTTTACCCTTTTACCGTCTCTGGAAGAGTCCTGGAACCTTGGGTAGTGGGGTTGCTCCACGACTATGGGTTGCGGGTGCTCTTCTCTGCATTGTACCTTTCTACGAGGGCCACAAGCTCGTCTGCTTGTGGGGGTCACTCTGACTGACCCAACGGCTTAGGGCAGAGGGAAGTTTCCTCAAGAACTGGTCCAGACCAACCGTTCCACGATGTGGCTTCTGAGTTGATCTCGGGTTGTAGCCACTTCTGAGCGAGGTGGATGAGGTCATACATCTGGCTTCGGGTGGCTTTAGCCATCGTGAAGGACCATGCATGGAACCTTGGGCACGAACAGCCGTGGTTACGCCGAGGCGGGCGAGGATCTCGAACTTCAATTTTGCATAGACGTTAGCTTCGGCTGGCTCTAGATCAAAGTAAGCCTTCTGGATTCGCCGCTTAGGAAGGGTGCGATTAGACTGGCCCACTCAGCTTCTGGCCATCCCTCTCTCTGTGCCGTGCGTTCAAATGTGAGAAATAGGTTTCCTCACATCATCTGAGGCCCCTCTTCAAGGTAGTGGCTTGCCCTGATCATTTTCAGGACTGGGACTGCTTCTGCCAGAGGAAGGTTACTGATAGTCCCCTCAGGATCTCGAGTTCCTGCTGTAAGCCCTGAGTGAACTGTTGTTGCTCCTCTCTCAGCAAGCGGTTTGTCTCTTACTGGTTTGCATTCGCCTGTTGCTGGTTTGCATTAGACTCTTGCTGGTTTGCATTAGTCTCTTGCTGGGCTATTAATAGCTGTCGCTGGGTTTCATTCGCCTGTTGCAGGGCGTCATTCTCGTCTTTCTGGACAGCGACATTGCGTACCAGCGCACTCACCACGTCTTCCATCTTGTTAGGAGAGAAAAAAAACTTTTTTTTTTTTTTTTTTAAAGTTCTTTAACCCGCAGACCTTTTAGTGTTCTGCCCGCATTCTCCACCATATGTGACAAACGGCTTACTCCGGGGCTTCGCGCCTGTCCGGGACTGTTGAACACGGTCTTTAGGGTAGGTTAAATGACGAGGCGTCACGTGCTGCTCCCTTAAAAGGCTATGCCTGGTTTATTCAGTCCCAGGCACTGAGACTGCCACAGTGCATACAACAGAACACATCAAACAAAAAGCTGCTCACTGAGCGATAACTTAACTTAGGTATTTCCCTAACCAGGTGGAAGTGGCTTTTCCACTTCCAACAACAAAATAAGTAACTTCGCAGTTTTAGACAAAAAGAACAGAATGTTTTAACCTGTTTGGGAAGGCTTTTCCCCTCTCTGCTACGCAGCCTTCCTGCTCCAGGCTCTTGGGGGAGAGGGGAGAGGAACAGGAAATCTGTTCTTAAGTACCTGATTTCTAACAAGCAGGACAGTGACAGAAATCGCAGCAAACAAACTCTGGTCTGGATCCCTCACCCTCAGTTCCAGCACTTGCCAAACTGTGGGATGGAGTGCATGTATTATGAGGCTGCCTTGTTCTGCCTAAACAGGACAGAACTGTTCAGTATCCTTGGAGCCCTATATATGGAATTTATTACCATCCCCTTTTTTTCTGTCACAATCTCTATATATCAGTTTACTACACACACACACACACCACACACACACCACACACACACACACACACACACACACACACACACACACACACACACACACACACACACACACACACCACACACACACACACACACACACACACACACACACACACACACACACCCACACACACTACAACACACACCCACACAC
>WSYH01013960.1:0-16302 GCA_036426205.1 Ascaphus truei | reverse complement strand
GTGCATAGATTTATGCATCATTTATATCAAAGTAAATGCAATGTACTGTGTGATTGGAATTGTTATGTTTTATATTGTAAGATCAGTTGGATTATTAAATGGATTATTATTATTGTCTGTATGGAGAAGCAGTTAAGTTTGTAGGACAGTATGATTTTTAACTAACCATTCTACATGTACTGTATTTGTATATTGGTTCATCATGTGTGTGTATATACTGTTGTGTATTTATATATATATCTATCTATAGTATATAATATTATATATATATATATATATATATTTATAATCTATATATACTATATATATATATATATGTATGTATATATACCGTATATATATACCACAGTACTATACTGTATATGTATATAGGGATTGTTTTATATATATTATATATACTGTATATACAGTATATTCAACAGTAGATATATTATTTCTCTTCATGTATTTATGTTTTTTATAGATTTAATTTTATTAATTGTGGGTGCTGCTGTGCGTGAATTTTTTTTTATTGTGGGTAGCGGCGATGGTGCAAGGGGGTGTTTGGCCTTGGTGTAGTTTTAGGACTTGCGGGGGGGTTGCGGGTGCACTTAACCCCTTCACGACCGTAGCAGTTAATACCGCTACGGTCTTGAGGGGTTAAGTGCACCCGCTACCCCCCGCAAGCCCTAAACAACCACCGATGGGCTAATACCCCCTTCACCCACCCCCACTACCCACAATAAAAAATTCCACACCCAGCAGCAGCAGCACAATTTAAATAAATCTAATAATAAATGAATATAAATAATACATTTAAATAAATTTTTATTGATAGTGTAGATGTGCAGAGGTCTCCGGAGCTAACCGCTGTGTTTTAGGTCGGGGACCCCCTGCTCCCCGCAGATACAGCCCCTTTAGGGGTGCCGGTATTCCTCTGCTTGGGTTACAGGCCGCGGTCACTGATCGGGACCTTAAACCAGCAGAGGAACCGGCACCTCATAGAGGGGCTGTATCTCGGGGAGCAGGTGGTCCCCCGACCGACCAGTGGCGGTTCAGCTCCGGAGACCCCCTGCACATCTACACTATAAATAAAAATGTATTCAAATGTTTTTATTATAGTCATTTATTTATTTATTTATTTAGATTTATTTAGTGAATTTTTGGCGGCTGCTGTGGTGTGTAATTTTTTTTATTGTTGGTAGTGGGGGTGGGGTGAAGGGGGTATAGCCCCAACGGTGGCTGTTTAGGGCTTGCGGGGGTAGCGGGAGGGCTTAACCCTTCAGGACCGTAACGGTATTAACTGCTACGGCCGTGAAGGGGTTAAGTGCACCCCAACCCCCCGCAAGCCCTAAACTCACACCAAGGGCCAATACCCCCCTCACCCACCCCCGCTACCCCCAATAAGCGGGCACGGTAAAGTTAAACCCCTTCATTGCCTTAGCGGCTATCCTATGGTAATGAGCAGCATTTCTGTTTTTTAATAATATTGTGCATTAGCAGGGGGGGTCCCTGACATTAATTTCACATGTGCATAGGATAAGAAGTAGGAAAGAAGACAGATAAGAAAGACGAGGAAGAAGAGAAGAGACAGGGAATGAACGAGGAAGAGAATGAGCAGACAGAGGAAGAAGAGGCAGAATAGTACGAAGAAGAAGAAGAAGACTACAGAAGAAGACTCTCTCCGTCCTACTTAATCGCTCATCCTCCGACCTCCTAGCCTCCATAGCCCGCCTCCTCCTCCGCCTCCGCCGCCATCCTCTCCCTCATGGCCTCCTGCGAACCTGCCTCCCTACGCATCCTCCGACAGCATAATCATATATCTTGTGTACTGTTAATATAATAATATTTTATTTTATATTATCACTATCCACAGCATCTCTCCTGAAATGTTTTACTTTAATTTGTATTTAGGGTTTACAAACAATCTTAATGTAATTAATATGTATTTGAATTCCACAATATGTTTTTTGAATTATGTTATGAATTATATGTCATTGTACATCTCACTCTCACCTCTCTCCCACTCCACACCCCCCCTTGTCACTCTCTTGATCTCTCGTTACCAATTTTCCATATATTCTGTAAACCACATCTTGACTACAATAATTGTAATCAGTGCTTACCTACTGTGGCCTGAATCATCAAACTTCGTTAAAGTGGTTTAATATCGAACCCGCTATAACACTTAATATAAAATATCAATTCCATGCATTGCTTACTAACCGCTAAGATTACAAAAGGGTTGCTCATCCAGTCACCCCCAGGGCCTAACCACTCTCCCTGGGGCAACTACCCCATCACCTCACCCACCCAGGTAAAATGGTTTATTCCAAGATGTCTTTGTCATTTAACTAACAGTGTTTTGGGCATTAAGCATAAAAAATACACATGTCCCAGTAATTAAAAAAAAATTACAATGTTTAAAAAACCATGAATAATCTGCCTTCCTTACCGGCTCACCGCTATGGTATGAAGGGGTTAAATCCTAGCGCAACCCCCTGGGAGGCCTATCCATCCTCCCTTGCCATCTACCCCCACCTCCTTCTCCCCCCTGCTTACCCCCTCCAGACTAATGCTCAATATCTCTATTAGCCAAATAAGGCTAATATGGGTTTTTTTGCGCATTTAAAAAAAATACACATTTTAAAAAAACATTAAAAATTATTGTATCATAAGACCAACTATTATTACTGTGGATATCCAAGCCCTCTCATTGGGGGCCCATATTTTACACATGGTATAAATGCTAACCCTTTCCACCCCCCCATGCCCCCTCCCACAGTAATGGGCAATTAGTCCTATTAGAGTAGGGGGGTGGTGCTATGGGGGCACGAGGGAGGGTGGAGGGAGTGCGAGGAATGGTTAACCCCTTAATTTTCCATAACGTAATAAATAATTTACTAAAAATCATCAGTTTCATATTTTACAAAAATATGCGTTGTTAGGACAATTTTTACTAGAGCGTTGTTTCGTTAAGCATGAGATAAAATGTACCTATTTCTTGTGGTGCAATTATACTCTGTGCTAGTCGATACATATTTAGTTATTTTTGGTGATACTAGCACCTTTTAAGGTTATCGACATTTTAGTTATCCAGCCATAGTGCCTTAAGTCCCACAAGCTATTTCAATAACAATAAATTGATAATAAAATGCAGGTAATTTGTAATAGAAAGCCATAAAATCAGAAAATATATTAGTCTCAAAATCTTATTATCCATCAACCTACCAGATCCATTACACCGTGAATCAGTATAGACTCTGTAAATAATTACAATATACTTTTAGCAAGATCTATGAGGTTCTTGAGTATGTTCAACTGTAAAGTATTTATTACTTTTCTAATTTTCTTTGATTAGGCCAGTGTTTCCCCAACTCCAGTTCTCTGGAACCCCAATATGCCAAACTAGGGGTACTTTACAGGAACAACTCCTCCCTAAGTCTCCTGGTCAGAAAGCGTATTGCCAGCAGATGCTAATCCAATTATTGACTATGGAGACTATAGTATATGGCTCGGCACCTCAACCCCACCTTAGCAAACTTGACACCACCCTCTACAATTCAATTTGTCGTTTTGTTCTCCAATGCAATACACAACACACATCACTGCGAAATGCTCCAAGACTAGATTGGTCATCACTAAGAGTCTAGGCGCAAAGTTCACCTTTCCTGTCTCACCCGCAAATACTTTCTGGGCAAGCTACCCAGCGACCTGAACCATCTCTCTCCTCGCCCCTACCACATGCAGCACCTATCACATGAGATCAAGACTCCAAAAGACTATTCATGTCCCAATGCTCAACAAAGTTCCGGCGCGTTCCTCCTTCTCCTTCCGTGCACCCCAAAACTGGAACAACCTACCAGAGACCCCACATCCCAACCAGTTTAAAGTTCTTTCACATCCTAAGGCTGTCTCACATTTTAACCTGGTCTGTAACTGTTTCATACGCTCATAATACTAATTTTCTAATAACTGTGCATGCAATGTCTTTGTATATAAATGTATACCTTGTTCATTTCTGTAACTGTACTTGTAACGCATGTATTAATTTGTTTTTCTCTCTGTGCCCAGGACATACTTGAAAGGAGAGGTACTCTCAATGTTTACTTCCTGTAAAATTGTATAATAAATAAATAATTCTGGTCTTAAGAATATCCCTGCTCCAGCCACAGGTGGCTCGTCAAATCATTGGCCTACCTGTGCTGGAGCAGGGATATCATTACAGACCTGACCTGTTGGGGTTCCCTGAGGACTGGAGTTGGGAAACACTGGATAAGGCAAAATCTGGAAACAGGAGGTAGAAGAAGAGAACGGTCACTACTTCCCAGTTAACCAACAAGTAGTTTTGAATAAAAAGTTCTTTATGTCAAAAGGCTGAGCATCATGCAACACTCTGACCGCTCTTCATCCCTAAGAAGGGACTTTTTCAAAGAGTATTTTGTCTCCAATGCCAGACACATATATGATACAGACACAACAATCTCTTTGGACCATTCTTAAACTAGACACAGCAATAGCAATCATAGTAATTGTGACTTCAGATGTATAACTATATTAACCTCAGCTAGTCTGATAGGAACAACAACAGTCATAATATACTAATAGACAGTGTATATACAAAAAACAATGTGAATTTAAAAAACAAAACATGATGTTTAAGCAAAAATGACTAAAAAGTAATAAATACTACATGGAAAAATATATAGCAGATATTAATCAACATATAAAATCAATTCTATAAATCATGATCACTATTATAAACCGATAATACTATTATGACTCTTCTTATATGGGATAATCATTACACCATGTTGGATGAAATAAGAACAAAAATAATCACCAATCAATATAACAATTCTGAAAACTAATATAATTAATCTAACAGAAGTGTTTTAATTCCAGTTCTGAATCATTCCAATGGATGATAGTATCGAGCATATATATCCAGTACATTTCTTTTTGTTAAGCCTGTTCTCCATATTATGCCCCCCTCTTGGATGATGGGGTATATTACATTCGATGTCTGAAAGAAGAAAAATTCCAATGCCCCCATTGCATTGGGAGAAATGCCTGGTACCGATTGTTTCAAATCCTGTTTTTTTTATTAGACGTGTGTGTTTCAGCTATACGAGTCTCAATGCTCTAATTGGGGTGCGGCCCACATATCTGTGTGCCCATGGCACATGAGAGTACGTAACAACTAAGATGTGTGTACAGGTTAAGAAGTTTTTGATGTAAACTTCTTTTTGCCCTGTTGTTTGTTAGGAGTGGTGTAATAAACTTTGTGCAGGTAATGCAACTGACACATAGTACAATTTGCGCAGCTGTAAAATCCCTTGGGTATGGTTGTAATTCGGGACTTCTAGTCTTTGAGTCAAAAAGACGGGAGAACGATGAGCGGCCAAGGTCTTAAGCCTTACAAAGGTAAAATCTTGGGCCACTAGCAATGAAGAACCAAGTCCTCGTCTAATAAAAGTGTGTGCCATGTTTTTTGTATAATTTTTGAAATTAATGATGACTGTGAACTAAAAGTAGTTACAAAAAGGACTCGTGTGTTTATTGGTTGCCACATTTTTCAATTGTTTAGGTTTTTTTTCATTCTTGAAACAGTACGTTGTATAAGGTCCTTTCTAACCATAGAATCAGCTCTCATTAGGCCACCTCCAAAAATCTGGAAACAGCTCTGAAATAATCACAACAAGATATTGAGCATGTCATGACTCATGGATTATCTCACCCTGCTACTGTATAGCCAAGAGAATTATTAAAATGTAAAGCTTTGAATCTTTGCTTTGATAGATCTGATGTAATTTTTTTGCTCCCGTTTACATTGGCCAAGAGACTTACATAATTAGAACAGAACCCTCCTGTCCTATTCTACTTGCTCACAAGGGAAAATAAAACATGATTTAGGGAACACAAACTGCCAAAACAGGTTATTGGGCATCTCCAGAAATCCCCAAAAGCCAGAAAACTACAAAAATACTGACATTCTCATAACAACTAAATAATGTAACAAACAAACCAGTACGTACTTCAAACAAGCGAGCATGCATAGATGCCCTTTCACTACTGCGTAGGCTTATGAGCTGCCAAGTGCACATTGAACTGTGAATTGGTTAATCACTTCTAAACAGAGATAACATTACTGTACAAAGAAATACAAAAAAGTTAACAGCATGCTTCTTGTACTGAGAGGTGATGGCTAGGTGGGGGATTTTTTTTAGAAGGATTTTTTTTTTGCACTAACTAGTCAAAAATTACCATTCTTGTCACATCTCAGATTTTAAGTAAATTTTTCATGAACTATAGTATACTGTAACGCATAGCACCGCAGGACCCATTCCCGTCCCACCCCCACAAAATGTCTCCTCTTCCGAATCCTTGTTATGTTTCACTTTGTCTTTGTCTCTCTCCCTCTCATACACGGGCTTTAAAAGCTTTCCAATTATGCCTTTTCAAAACACAATGAAAAGAAAAGCATTCTGATTGTAGATGAAGTGCTGTTCAAATTGGTAGGTGAAACACCTGGACTAGAAAAAGCTTCTGAAGTGGAACTATAATCCTTTTTAGGCATGAGTTGTTGCAATTGTATATATGAAAGCCATTTATTAAATATCCCTAGTACTACAAGTGAAATGGAAAGACAAAGAGACAAGTGATACCATAGAGTTGTCAAAAAAACAACATAAATTATTAAAACAAACCAGCACAATACAACTGCAATTTCAATAGACAATTCCTCAAATACGTAATGTGCCCAAACAACTGGGTGGCAAAAAAAAATTCCTCTTTAAACAACTGCCAAAAAAAACTAAATTCAGCATTCTCTTGAACAACAAGTTAAGATTTCTAAAATGGTGGAAACCTTTTTTGGAGGGGTAGTTGAGTTCTCACAGATTGATCATTTTGAACATTGATGATAAATAATTTTCAATAGAAATCTTCAACTAGGGTTTATAAGTGGCTATATGTAACTCAAGGCAAATTTGTGATTGGGGCCTAATATATTTTTGAACCCTAAAATCCCCCTGCTTCTTGCCTTCCTACTGAGTCAGTAAGTTGAGAAACAGGTCCCGGACTGAAATTAATGCGGTTCAGCACCAAGAGACCCCAGCATAATACTCTGGTAATTAAATACATAAAACCCGCGTCATTACCCCTGGCGCTATCTACTGGAGTGTTTACCCCTTCATTACTTAGCAGTTACTACTCAACCAAGTGGCCTAACCACACCCCAGGGAAACCACCCACCCCTTCACCCACCCCTCTACCCCCCAACAAACCGGTATTTTAGTTTAACCCATCATTACCTTAAGCTGAAAACCTCTTATGGTAATTGAAGCCGCTTTTATTTTATTTACTTTAAAGGATAGAGACAGTCCATCAGGTAGCATATACTTCTCATCCCTTTAAGATGACATCACCAGCAAAACAATGAAGCTATCATATCGGATATCAGTTGATTGATGAATGTACCATGTGATGTCCTTTCGCTTTTTTTGGAGTTATTTGACCTCACCAAAAAGGGAGAAAGACTGGTACCTGATATAGATCATTTAAAATACATGGAATCCATCACCATTAACATTCCACCAATCAGATTGGTGATGTACCATTTGTCCGTCAAATATGTCACGTGCTACACTAACCCACTACGGACCACTACAGGTGGTAGCAAGCCGGGAACCCCGCTTGCAGTGCCGCCCCCCTCGTACTGCCCCTACAAGACGCGGGGGGTCACGCGTTTAGTAGCGTGCATACCCGAAACGCGCTCCCAGGGCTCCCAGGGTAGCCTGGTCCGCGAAACTCTAGCTAGAGTGACTACTTTATGTAAGCGGCAGGTATAGGGACCCATCGGTCATTTCTAGCAGCTCAAGAGAAGCTAGGGATCTCAGTGGATGATTACATGGAGCCTTCTTTTGGAGTTATTGACCCAAAAGGGAACTGGTTACGGCTAAATAGAGCACATGAGCCCCACCTACGTGAATGCGTCATAGACACATGCTACATACGACTATGCAGTTGCTCCATCAACCTGATCCCGGCTTGCTAGTGGCGCCCCGGCGGCCGCGCCTGACTCACGCTCCGGGGTCCCCCCACGCCTCGTCCCGAGGCCCTTTCCCGCGCGCGACGCAGGGGTCGGCGGACAAGATGAGACGCCCGATCGGACGCTCGCGCTGCTATCGCGCCTACCCGCCCCAGGCTACGAGACGGGCAATTACTCGAATAAACTTGGCGCAGCAGTATATAAAGTCCATCCGCTTCTCATTGACCCCAAAGATGGCGAATCACATCTACTATGCTGCAAAAACTGTTGGAGAAGACCGAAACAAGGATGAAAATATAAAGAAAAAAAGAAAGATCACTCACAGGGCCTTGTTTGCAAGCACTAAGATCATGGGTCTACACATCATGCTGAAAGATAATTGCATTGTGGGGAAAAGAGCTGGGTATGCCAGTTTGATAAGGAGGATGAATTGCATCCAGCAAGTAAGAAACATCAGTTGATTACGTTGTATTTATAGTGTTTTTTTTGAATGTCCATTGATTGGCAATGTGTTTATTCGTATTCTTCCTCTTTGAGGGTAAATACCCACATTGAACATCAATGCATGTTGTTGGCAAATGTTTATTGATATTTACTTGTAAGTCTTTATTTTTTGGATTTTTTTTTTAGCTGCCCATTCATTCCATTGGGTAATCTTGCTCCCTTGTGGTCATAGGTCTACATGACAATCGATGATACATTATTGCCCTGCCTTGTAATATTTGGTATAGTATTATAATTTTCTATTTTATTTTTATGTGTATTCTTTTTATTTTAAATAAACGGGCAAAACTCTTTTTAGTCCCCATTTGTTAACTTGTGCTTTTGCCCCATATGGTTTGATGTGGGCAGAGTGGGTGGGGTGATGGGGGGTAGTTCCCCAACTGCTGGGTGGTTAGACCAGGTTGTGTGCAGGATGGGGTTAACCCCATCTATTGCCAAGCTGTTAATATAATTGCTAGAGGGATTAAGGGGGCTACAGGTCTGTAGTTTAATTGTTTTTATCTTTCTGTCAGTGCCCATCAGAGGAAGGTTGAGAGGAAGACCAGCAGACTAGGTTGCCTCCAATCCTGGCGGGTTCCAACTACGAACTTTTATGTACTGTATGCTGTCTGGCTATTATTTTATTTTTTAAGTTTCAATGCAGCCGCTTTTTTACAATCTGGGGGATATGGGCTTTTGCCCATTACTATATGTGTTTAGGGGGGAGTGGGTGGCTGGAGACCTGGGAGTGTTGGTAGATATGAGCCCATTGATGGCCAATGTGGTTTATACTGTTCCCCTTTGGGGCCATAGGTTTAACCACAGTGGCAATCAATGCCTTTATGCCTACTTTTTTATTAATATACTGTACAGTATTGTCAATGTTATAATGTAATGTATTGTGTTTTGTATTGGTTTTTAGAGGTTTGTTTTGCTTGCTGTACAAATGAAAGTCTATAGTCCATAGGCTACTATGCTTTTGCCCATTTGTATGTGTGGTTCGAGTGAGGGTGGATAGAGAGTTGTTTCGCTGGGTTGTGGGTGGGTCCGCCGTGGTTTGGTGTAGCCTCGGTAGGTTCGCGGTTACGCCGCCGATATTTACCATAGTGGTTACATGTTTTGGGTCACTACATTCTATCAAATTTCACATTTTTAGTTTACATGATGTTCTATCTTATCAACTTGTTTTTAAAATTATTTTTTATTTGTCATTTTCTGCAACTTTGCTAGTCTATGGAAAACTCTATTATGATAAAGACACGTTGTAGCCATTTTTTTTTTTTTCAAAGAACAGGTAATACTGTCGTTTGCAAGGAAGATGGTTCCTACAGACAAATCAGTAATGAGAGTTACTTATTAAAAATGTTGACTGTAGTTTTTTCAAAAGGCTTTCCCTTAATCTTAGATTCCTAAACATAATCAATTTTTAAAAGATTATCCGTTGTTTTGTAGTCTTATACTTGGCTCTTGGAATTTATTAACATAATCCTCTATTATAACATGGGACATAAGCGCCGCGTTTCTTTGGGTCCAGTCGTTGCGGATGCAACTACAAGCAGAGTATGGACAATTGAAATATGTGTGATTGCCTCCAGTCCAGACCGTTTCCACATGACGAACAGATTCTTTTATATGAAAGGAGCCCTATAAAGAGGTAGGGGCCTATTCTATAGCTTCCATACCACACTCATCAAGGATTTTGAGGCAGCTTATCGCACAAATGTTCTAGGTAGCTATTCAAAAGCCTTGATGCTTGGTCCTAATCATGCGGGAGGCATTTTTCTGGCTCGGCCAACTCACAACTCATTGCGAATGCTGGTATAAAGCTCAAACCGGCATTTTTGTTTTTAATTAATAAATCACGCTATTCTGTGTCCTCATAATCCTAAAATAACACAACAGCCCCACATACCCCTCCGTCTATGCCCACCAATTCCCCCCCCAACACATAGGGTACAGTTATGGGCAAATACTATTATCAATACAGAATTGGCTGAATGCTGAATTTGCCCATTCTAAAATCAACATTAGTCAGCCAGCATAAAATATGTAAGTAAACTTTCTACTTACAACCTCCATCCATACGGGCATCCCTCATCAGGCATCCTGCCATTGTTCTCCATGAGCACAATAGTAAATGAAAAATACAATTAATAACCCTAACCCACTTAGTAATTAGGACGTTCGCATTCCACTGTCCCGCACTACACATCTGGGAGCATAACCACCAACCCCAGACCAACTATACCCACCTCTTCCATTGGATGGCACGTGTATATCTACCCATATAAATGGGCATTAAGATAAGATCAACTATCGTCAGTCAATGGTCAACCTAAATAAAAATCATTAGGCCAAAAATACACAATAATAAAAATAAATAAACAAGCACCTAAACCTCCCAACAATAAAGAACTCAAATCCAAAAGTACACTCAATAACATTCAAATCTATCACCAAAGCAGCATTTATTTAATAAATAAACTCTATTCAACAAATCAATTAAGAAATAAAAACCACTACCACAATCAATTAAGAGAATTATACAGCTAACCAACAAAAAAACTCAAGAAATAAAACCACTAACCATTCCACAAATGACTTAAAAAGAACATCCAATACCAAACAATGAAGTCAAAACAATAACAGAAATAGCAAAAATAACAATCAAAATAGTAAACAGCAATTTATCTGAGTAGCCCAGGGAGCACCGATTAATAGCGGCAGTCAATGAGCAATGAAAACATAAAAATAAATAAATACATAAAAACATCTGAAAAAAGACTTTACAATATCAATAGTTATCTTATATTTTAGACGGTTTTTAACCTCGTAATCCGCGTAATCAGGACTCTCCACTCGCAACATCACCCAACCTATGCAATTCAGACTTCCACCCTCATTGAGATCTGCATCAGGTAAAAAATCTTCTTTTCCTTTCGACTTCTTTCTTTCACCTTCTTTTATTTGCATTGTCATCATATTTCTCTTTTTCTTTAAATTTCTTTGTTTCAAATCCACATACCGCCCCATCTTAAACAATCCCACAACAATGTTGCTTCTGACCTTCTTGGCTAAAATGAGACGGAACAGGCCTTATATATGGCCCGTTGCTCAGCTAAAAACAATGGTCCCGTGGTTCCCCAATCCTCTCTGTTCTTGTTTAAAACAAGGAGCTCGATCCAGAGTTTTGGTCCCCCCCAAAGAAGCCAAAGAAACCAGTCCGACACATTTGTGTAAAGCACCAGAAAGCATCAACAAAGTTTGAAGTTTAATGGACCTGGAAAGTCCAAAAACACAAAAAAGGATGGGGCCTGAAAATCAATAGTGTAATCTGTTTAACAGAAACATTAGGGGGGGAGGGGGCTTTAAACAGATTACACTGAAGGCAGGGAGATACAGGGGATGTACTGTATTGTATGTTGTTTATTGCAATACTTCAATGTGTGTATAATGTATACTGTTTTTTACAATTAGATAGATGTAATCCTTGGTATTGTAAGGGTTAGCTTTGGTTTTAAATTGTGTTTTCTGGTTGGTACTTACAGTATATATTGATTTTTGTTTACTTGATTTGTTAAAATAGTTGACTTGTTTGGAAGTGTTTGTATTTACTGGTACAGTAGCTTGCAATGATATTGTTAACATTCATTTGCAGAATGTATATGGTGCATAGATTTTATGCATCATTTATACAATGTAAATGCAATGTATTGTGTGGATTGGAATGTTATGTTTTATATTGTAAGATCAGTTAGGATTATTAAATTGATTATTATTATTGTCTGTATGGAGAAGCGTTATTTTTAGGACAGTATGATTTTGATAACCATTCTACATGTATTTGTATATTGGTTCATCATGTGTGTGTATATACTGTGTGTATATAAGAAGAAGAAGAAGAAGAAGAAGAAGAAGAAGAAGAAGAAGAAGAATCATTGTGTACTGTAATAATATAAATAATAATTATTATTTGTATAGTTATTCACTATCCACAGCATCTCTCAGCTGAAATGTTTGACTTTATTTGTATTTAGGGTTTTACAAACAATCTTAATGTAATTAATATGTATTTGAATTCACAAATATGTTTTTGAATTATGTTATGAATTATATGTCATTGTACATCTCACTCGCCCCTCTCTCCCACTCCACCCCCTTGTCACTCTCTTGATCTCTCGTTACAATTTTCCATATATATCTGTATACCACATACTGTACTACATATTGTAATCAGTGCTTACCTACTGTGGCCTGAAATCATCAAACTTCGTTAAAGTGGTGTTAATATCGAACCCGCTAATAACAATTAATATAAAATATCAATTCCATGCATTGCTTTACTAACCGCTAAGATTACAAAAGGGGTTAGCTCATCCAGTCACCCCCAGGAGGCCTAACCACTCTCCCTGGGGCAACTAACCCCATCACCTCACCCACCCAGGTAAAATGGTTTAATGTCCAAGATGTCTTTGGCAATTTAACTAACAGTGGTTTTGGGCATTAAGCATAAAAAATACACATGTACCCAGTAATTAAAAAAAAATTAACAATGTTAAAAAACATGAATAATCTGCCTTCCTTACCGGCTCACCGCTATGGTAATGAAGGGGTTAAATCCTAGCGCAACCCCCTGGGAGGCCTATCCATCCTCCCTGGCCATCTACCCCCACCTCTTCTCCCACCCTGCTACCCCCTCCAGACTAATGCTCAATATCTCTATTAGCCAAATAAGGCTAATATGGGTTTTGCGCATTTAAAAAAAATACACATTTTAAAAAAACATTAAAAATTAATTTGTATCATAAGACCACTGATTATTACTGTGGATATCCAAGCCCTCTCAGTGGGGGGCCCATATTTACACATTGGTAATAAATGCTAACCCTTTCCACCCCCCCATGCCCCCTCCCACAGTAATGGGCATTAGTCCTATTAGAGTAGGGGGGTGGGCTATTGGGGGCACGAGGGAGGGTGGAGGGAGTCGAGGAATGGTTAACCCCTTAATTTCCATAACGGTAATAAATAATTTACTAAAAATCATCAGTTTCAATATTTTACAAAAATATGCGTTGTTAGGACAATTTTTACTAGGAGCGTTGTTTCGTTATAGCATGAGATAAAATGTACCTATTTCTTGTGGTGCAATTATACTCTGTGCTAGTCGATACATATTTAGTTATTTTTGGTGATACTAGCACCTTTTAAGGTTATCGACATTTTATGTATCCAGCCATATGTGCCTATAAGTCCCACAAGCTATTTCAATAAACAGATAATTGATAATAAAAATGCAGGTAATTTGTAATAAGAAAGCCATAAAATCAGAAAATATATTAGTCTCAAAATCTTATTATCCATCAACCTACCAGATACCATTACACTGAATCAGTATAGACTTCTGTAAATAATTACAATATACTTTTAGCAAAGATCTATGAGGTCTTGAGTATGTTCAACTGTAAAGTATTTATTACATTTTCTTTGATTAGGCCAGTGTTTCCCAACTCCAGTTCTCAGGGAACCCCAATATGCCAAACTAGGGGTACTTTACAGGAACAAATCCTCCCTAAGTCTCCTGGTCAGAAAGCGTATTGCACAGCAGATGCTAATGCCAATTATTGACTATGGAGACATAGTATATGGCTCGGCACCTCAAACCCACCTTAGCAAACTTGACACCCTCTACAATTCAATTTGTCGTTTTGTTCTCCAATGCAACTACAACACACATCACTGCGAAATGCTCAAAGAACTAGATTGGTCATCACTAGAGTCTAGGCGCAAAGTTCACCTTTCCTGTCTCACCCGCAAATACTTTCTGGGCAAGCTACCCAGCTACCTGAACCATCTCCTCGCCCCTACCACATGCAGCACCTATCACCTGAGATCAGACTCCAAAAGACTATTCATGGTCCCAAGGCTCAACAAAGTATCCGGACGTTCCTCCTTCTCCTTCCGTGCACCCCAAAACTGGAACAACCTACCAGAGACCCTCACATCCACCACCAGTTTAAGTTCTTTCAAATCTAAGGCTGTCTCACATTTTAACCTGGTCTGTAACTGTTTCATACGCTCATAATATATATTTTCTATAACTGTGCATGCAATGTCTTGTATATAATGTATACCTTGTTCATTTATGTAACTGTACTTGTAACCATGTATTATTTGTTTTTCTCTGTGCCCAGGACATACTTGAAAAGGAGAGGTAACTCTCAATGTATTACTTCCTGGTAAAATATTTTATAAATAAATAAATAATGTCTGGTCTTAAGAATATCCCTGCTCCAGCACAGGTGGCTCAGTCAAAATAATTGGCCTACCTGTGCTGGAGCAGGGATATCATTAAGACCTGACCTGTTGGGGTTCCCTGAGGACTGGAGTTGGGAAACACTGGATAAGGCAAAATCTGGAAACAGGAGGTAGAAGAAGAGAAACGGTCACTACTTCCCAGTGAACCAAACAAGTAGTTGTTGAATAAAAAGTTCTTTATTTCAAAAGGCTGAGCATCATGCAAACACTCTGACGCGTTTCATCCCTTAGAAGGGACTTTTTCAAAGAGTATTTTGTCTCCAATGCCAGACACATATATATACAGACAAACAACATCTGATTGGACCATTCTTAAACTAGACACAGCAGATAGCAATCATAGTTAAGTAGTGACTCAGATGTATAACATATATTAACCTCAGCTAGTCTGATAGGAAACAAACAGGCATAATTATACTAATAGACAGTGTATATACAAAAAACAATGTGAATTTAAAAACAAGAACATGATGTTAAGCAAAAATGACTAAAAAGTAATAAATAACTATCATGGAAAAATATATAGCAGATATTAATAAACATATAAATCAATCTATAAATCATGATCATATTTATAAACCGGATAATATAATATGACTCGTTTATATGGAGAAATCATTACACATGTTGGATGAAATAAGGAACAAAAAATAATCACAATCAAGTATAACAATTATGAAAACTATATAATTAATCTAACAGAAAGTGTTTTAATTCCCAGTCTGAATTCATTCCAAATGGATGAAGAGTATCGAGCATATATATCCAGTACATTTCTCTTTTGTTAAGCCTGTTCTCCCTATTGCCCCCTCTTGGATGATGGGGTATACATTCGATGGCTGAAAAGGAAAAATTACCAATGCCCCCCATTGGGCATTGGGAGAAATGCCTGGATACCGGATGGTTCAAATCCTGTTTTTTTATTAGACGTGTGTGTTCAGCTATACGAAGTCTCAATGCTCTAATTGTGCGGCCCACATATCTGTGGCCACATGCACATGAGAGTACGTAAACAACATAAGATGTGTTACAGTTTAAGAAGTTTTTGATGTAAAACTTCTTTTTCCCTTTTGAGTGTGTAATAAACTTTGCAGGTAATGCATACTGACACATAGTACAATTTGCGCAGCTGTAAAATCCCTTGGGTATGGTTGTAATTCTGGGACTTCTAGTCTTTGAGTCAAAAAGACTGGGAGAAAGATGAGCGGCCAAGGTCTTAGCCTTACGGAAGGTAAATCTTGGGCCACTAGACAATGAAGAACCAATGTCCTCGTCTAATAAAAGTGTGTGCCAATGCTTTTGTATAATTTTTGAAATTAATGATGACTGTGAACTAAAAGTAGTTACAAAGAAAGGACTCTGTGTGTTATTGGTTGCCACATTTTTTCAATTGTTTAGGTTTTTTTATTCTTGAAACAGTACGTTGTATAAGGTCCTTTCTAACCATAGAATCAGCTCTCATGAAGGCCACC
>WSYH01013959.1:0-16302 GCA_036426205.1 Ascaphus truei | reverse complement strand
GGACACGCCACGTGGCAACCCAAGCCACCGTCCACCCCCCCCCCCCCCACCAGCCATCCTGCAGCCACCAGCCTAACGCCCCCCTCCCCGTAGCAATGGCAGCCATAGGCCCTCCCTCAGCAATAGCCCCCCCAGTAGCAGCCACTGGCATGCCCCCCTCCCCCCTTCGCAGCCACAGCCCCCCTCCCATAACGTATCCATAGCCCCCCGAAGCAACGCCCTGTCAGGAATCGGCGTTCTCCTCGCTTCCCACACAGAGCACTCCCTCTCCGCAGGGAGCCCCTGGACACACAAAACAGTCCTGCCTTACCGGCCTCCATGGCTCCTCGCCCCTGCAGCCGTCGTGGGATCACTCCCCTCGGCGATTCCTCTGTTCAGCGCCGGGCGCGCCCACGCCCTCCTGCATGCACACCTACACGCACGCCAGCCCCAGACGTTATGTGCATGCATTCCCAGCTTACAGAGCACACGCCTAACAGAGCACTTTTAACCACTGCTTCTGCAGTGAGGCGTCGCCCTCAAGCATCACACAGTTCCTTGCAAATCAAGGATTACACTCAGCTGGGCTGTAACACCTCCCTCCAATCAGGGAGGACTCCTTGCAGTCCTCCAGGCCTGCCCCCTTTTCCCATTGGCCTGCCCAGCTTTATTATGCCTGTGCTTCCCATCACTCGTCGCTCGACATAGTTCTGGATGGAAGCATTTGACTATTCTCTCAGTGACTCCTCAGGTATTGACGCGGATTGGACGACTACCCCCTCTGGCTCTCGACTTTGGCACTACTTGGACTTCGTGACTTTTGGCATCCCTGATCTTGGCAACGGCAAGAACTACTCCTCCTCTACTACCGGTACCGGCAAGTATTGTCTACCTTACTATACCTGGCCTGGCTACAATAACAACACACTCCGGACACGCTCCCTTTGCTGCGGGTGCGTGTATCCCTACGTCCCACCTCAGCACAGGGGACGGGTCTGGTCTGCGGGCAGCACCGGCATAACACGCCCCCCCCTTCGCAGCCACCGCCCCATCCCCTTGCAGCCACCGGGCCTGACCTGAGAACATCCCCAAGGTAAGTCTGATTTTTATATACATTACGGGGGTGGGGGTATTTTTTATATGTATTGTGTGGTGGGTTGGGGTACATTTGTTATATGTATTGGGAGGGTCGGTTACTTTTTATATATATCGGGGAGGTGGGGGTATTTTTATATGTATTTGGGGGTATTTGTATATGTTTTGGGAGGACATGGGGATATTTTTTTATATGTATTGGGATAGTCTCGCATATTTTAGTATTGTGTTCAGTATTTTTGGACACGCCACGTGGCAACCCAAGCCACCGTCCACCCCCCCCCCACCAGCCATCCTGCAGCCACCAGCCTAACACACCCTCCCCGCAGCAACGCCCCCCCCCCCCTTCGCAGCCACCGCCCCATCCCCTCGCAGCCACCGGGCCTGACCTGAGACCATCCACAATGTAAGACTGATTTTTATTTGTATTGGGGGTGTAATTTTTATATGTATTGGGGGAATGGGGTGTAATTTTTATATGTATTGGGGCTGGGGGTATATGTCAATATGTATTGGGGGGTGTATTTTTATATGTATTGGGGGGTTAAGTAAAAGTTGCGCGCTACATTTTTTTTTCCGTGGTAGGTGGGCTATGGGCTGGGGGGGCCCTGCTCCTTTCATGTGTCCTGGGCCCCATGATTTCTGTTGGCAGCCCTGTGCCTTGGAGCCCTCTGTTGCAATGCCCCTGCTCTCGCACTATCACTGCGCCTGCGCAAGTCTCCTGTGCATGTGCCGCATTACATTATGGCAGCGCCCTGTAAAGGGAGCCACCGGAAGCCTCTGGCTATCCGGTCGCCCTGCTGCCCGCCGCAGCTCTCCCCCGCACTCATCGATGCGAGTACAATCCCCTACCAGCACCCACGCACCCCACAGAGGTAAAGGGACCAGGGGGGGGCGAGGGGGGAGGAGGAGGGGTGCCTGCTATACATGTGAAGGAAAGAATAAAAAGGAAGAAGGAAATGAATGAAAGACATGCTAGGGGGAGAAGAGAGAAATTAAAGTCATGCGAGGGAAAGAAGAGAAATACATGAAAGGAGGGTAAAGCAAAGATATAGAAAGGGAGATATGGAATGTCATAAAGGGTGTGAGAGGGAGACGCTAGGCAGGGGGTTGGGGGAGACATAAAAAGACACTAGGGGGAGGGGGAAACAAAGAGACATGATGGGCAAAATACAGTAGACTGAATGTGATTATGTCGTAATATTTGCAGGGGCCCAATTCTTCAAGTTTTTCCTGGGCCCTCAAAATTCTGTTGGCTTCTTTGTCCAAGGTCACAATGATTTGACACTGGGATTCAAATCAAATTCGCCCATATCTAAGACCTGCATTATAACTTCAACCCAAAGATCATAAAAAGCACATGATCAAGCAATCTGTGTAGCCTGCATTGGCGACAGATTGCCATGACCAGGGGGCGAGGCCTCCCTTTCACCTGATTGACAGTTGCAGAAGTAGCTAATACACGCAAGCATGGCCCTCCCTTTCTCGCGCAAGGTTATACTGCTTGGGTCAGGCATGTATTATTTGTCATTTTAACTCTATGCCCAGGACATACTTGAAAACGAGAAGTAACTCTAAATGTATTACTTCCTGGTAAAATGACAAGAGAAGCTGCACACCACAAAAAATAAATCAAAATACTTGCAAAGACCGGTGCTCCTGGTTCAGGGATATCTGCCTAGAAAATCCAGTATTGAGGAAAGTAGAATGATCCAAGGCAACTTCGGATGTCTTTAGAAAAATTTATTCAGCACAAAAAACACTTTTTGTGCTGAATACATTTTTCTAAAGAAATCCGAAGTTGTCCTGGATCATTCAACTTTCCTTACTTCCCGGTAAAACATTTTATAATTAAAAATAAATAAATAAGTACAATAACAGGGGCTGGGCGGTCAGCAATGGCACCACACAAGGGTTAACGGCTTGGTCCTTCCCTTCCCTGGACGCACCCTCCCCCTTTTCCAGTGAATAGGTTGCATTGGCAAGAAGATGAGAGGGAGGGTACATCTTTTTATGTATGTTACAAGCAGGAATGTAAAATCAGTCAGTTAATATTTAGGAGTGTCCCATGCGGTGTCACTCGGTGTACAAAGGGTAAATGAATTATTACTTAGATTGGGCATTAAAACTGGGACTGATGATGCTTTTGGTTAAGAATATTGTGAGGGCTGACTGAGGTTCATATGTGGCCCATGCGGCCACTCTGCTTTCATCCAACAGGATGTACAGGGCTTTAATTGTGTTAATCTTATCCCACGCGAGGAGAGAATCTTATATATCGCTAATAATTATTACTAATTTGGGTGAACTTTGCTATCTGTGCGCAGGAAGTGTAGTGACCACACATAGGAACACTTGGGGGGGATGGAAGGATCTAAAGAATGGTCATAGACGTGGGCTTTGTAGGGTATATTCTGTTACATAACTGTATATTATAATCGTTTTTATGATCTTCAAGAGGATTTTTTTTAAATGGCAGTGAAAGGGAGGTGGCAAGGTTGATGCATATATGTTCCACCATGTGGTCAGACACCATTGTTTACAAGGTACCACAAAGGGCGGAGTCAATGACCGCATGGCAACCCCCTCCCCCCGCCCTCCTGTTAACTAATTGTCATACTGCGTTTCAGAGAAGAAAATATGGTTGTCGTTTGTCAAGGAGGGGTTGTGAATCAATGATAACATGATATTTTGTGTTTATTTCATTTGGAATGTAACAATTCACTTGTTCCTGGATTTACTTTGTTCAAAGGTGCACACAGCAAACAGCATTAGTTGAAATATCACATATACTTTCTTCAGTATCTCAATCACAATAGATACTTTAGCACACCAGCACTTACACATCACCGGCAGTAATGTCTCTCCAAGTTAGAACCAAGCAATTACTCTCAGAGACGCACAACCATGAGGAGGGATGGTTCCAGCAACAGTTGTACGCTGTTACACATGGACCAGGGTGCGGACAAGGACAGGTGAATGGACAAGGGAGATCAAGCGGACAAGGTGGTTGGGCAACCATGTGTGGTGACACGGCCTTCATCGAGCATTGAGGGTGGTCCCAGTCACACACCACAACGCTCGTTAGCGTTGCAAGGGGTATGTCAACGCGCAGGTATCTAAGGCAATCGTCTGTCGTGAGACGATGGGTGTTCTGCCGCAGTCTGCAAGGTCAGACAGGCTGGAAGTTGCAGGTAGCTCCAGAGCTGGACAAAGGAGCAGGGCAACGCGCAGGTATTTAAGGCCATCGGCTGTCTCTGACAAACCGCTGGGGGTTCAACCTCATTCTATAATTTCAGAAAGGTTGGAGATGGATGGGACACGGTCGCTCTCGTTACCTGGCATGGGTGGTACGTTGTCTACAGTTTGGAAGTGCCCTGATTTAAGGGGGGTTACATAGACTTGTCGGTGGCGGAAGTTGGGGGGTGAGTACTTGTCCTTGCCCGAAGGGGCTTGGGGCAGTTTAAGCTAGGGGTAGACGCGAGTGGGCGAGTCACCGGGGTGTAACTTCTGGGAGCCCTCTCGTGACGCCGGCCCAAGTGGGTACAGTGGCGGTTGACTAGGGGCAGCAAGGCAAGGCCCGGCTGACCCTTTGATAATCTACTGAAATAATAATAGAGCACTCTGGCAGGGACTAGCAGTTACATTATCTACAGTATATATAAATAAATGGCCAGTTATACCTCCGTATTGTCTGTCATCATTTGTATGTTTGTCTCGATAATGGCAGAAGGGGAAAGGGGAGATAATCGCACCTCTCTGGTCAAACAATCAGTCTAGCCTGCATAGGCGAAATATTGCCATGACTAGGGGGCGGGGCCTATCTTTCACCTGATTGGCCACTGTGGCTGCCGAAGGCCGGGAAGGGCGTAGGGAAATAGGTCAGCAGCCAGGAGCAAGTGCATTCACTTGCTCATGGCTGTAGAAATTTCCCACACACCTAGACCTCAATTTTGGAAGGTTAGCACAAAAACAGGTTTTAGGGCGTTGCTTCGTGAACAAAGCGGAAATTGTACGGGGTGAGTGGACAATATGTTTTGGGCAACATTGTTAACATTCCTTTCTTGTTTCAGGCTAAACCCAACATGCTTTTGCAAACAAGGATAGAAGTTCCTGAAGGAGGGGTCAGTTTGACAAGGTTGCCTTTGTCGCGGCAGCAGTTGGGGTGTAAGTGCTTGTCCTTGTCAGAAGGGGCTCAGGACTGTTTAAGCCGGGGGTAGACGCGAGTCACCGGGACGTAACTTCCGGGAGTTTGCTCGTGATGCCAGCTCAAGGGGGCATGGCGGCAGTTGAGGGGGGGTAGTAGGGCAAAGCCTGGCTGACCCGTTGATAACCTATTAATTGAGCATTCTGGTAGGGAATAGTAGTTACGTTATTTATATATAAATAAACAAATCCGCAGCCTGTTCTACCTAAAGATTGTGTCTGTCGTTATTTGTTTGTTTGTGTGGATAGGGGAAAGGGGGGGGGGGGATACTCACGCTCCCTAGTCATGCATAGGACACTTCCTGTAATTTCTGCATGATCCTATAATGGATAATAATCAATGGCGGATCTTAAAAAATGCCACCTTAGGGCACTTACCTGGTGCCGCCTCTATCCTCCAGCACTGCACTGTCCCGTTGCGATGGCAATGTAATGCCATGTGACATTATGTTGCCACCCGTGCATACGTGTTTGGTGCTTGACGCCCGCGCAGGTGCGATCGGCGCTTGCCAGCCTCACATGCGCATAAGCCACTGGTAAGTGCTGATCGTGCAAGCGCCGATCGCACATGTGCAGGCATCACGTGCTGATCGCGCAGGCAGCAAGCGCCAGTTGCGCATGCTGCCCCCAAATTCTGCCGGATGTCATCCAACTAATTCCTCACGTGTAATGTAAAAAAAATAAAGGAGAGGAACATAGTATAATAATATTCCGGATAAACGGTAACTGCCTCAAAGACTTCAGTCCTCAATCAGCAAGTCTTTGAGGCAGTTACCATTTATTCAGAATGTTATTATGCTATGTTCATCTCTCATTTATTCACATTACACATGAGGAATTGGTTGGATCACATCATAATTCATAATCCCTGGATGAAATTCTCCATATCGTGTGTCTAGATATCTGGGATAATTCTGCACCAAGGAGAACTCCAGCATTCACGTTTTGATTAAATGGATTTTGAGAGAGTCCGTGGCAGCAAACACATGTTTAGAGACTTTAAGACTATTTCACATTATTTTTATCAGTTTTTCATATGCACCTATTTGTTTATAATATTTTCTGAACATCACTAGGTAATCACCAGGTGTACGTGTGTAAGCTTTTAGGGTAGAGCATTACCAGTGTGCATTACGTTTTTTCATTAATGTTTAGAGAAAGATTGATAATAATTGCAATAAAATACAGTACTTACTGTACATTTGAACGGCATCCTTAAAATTTGCTATGTCATATGTTTACCAGCAGTTCTCTCAATGGTTGAAAATAGTACCGCTGTGAAAGTTGGAATAGGGAAAGTAAATCTACTAAATAATTTCTCAAAATTTCCTCCAGATCTCAGGAATTAGTGGGGTGTCTCATGGTAGCATGTTGGCATTATAATACTACAGTATATTGCACATGAATTACCACCACCCCATCTCATTGGAATGTACAGCACTTTCCCCCACCCCCTGGGAGATTTGGCGACTACGGTATGTGTGGTGCGTTACCTGTGGCTCACAGGAGGGCCGAGCCTCTGCTGATGGGAGCCTGTGGTGTGTATGATCGTCTAGTGACAGTGCCGACACCTGCACGGTGTCCTACTATGTTGGATAAGCCCATCACAGTACCCAATACAATAATACATACACTGAATAAAATAACAGTTTACTATATGCATAACTGGGAAAAATGACCGTGTATGAGCTCCAAGAGCGTACAAAAAAGTGCCGGCGGCAAAAATCAGTATGGAGTAAATTGAATTGGAGTTGACCCGGGATATGTATAACGGGTAGGACTGTATTGTGGAGCAAAGGTAAGTGACAGGTAAAGCAAGAGAGGGGTAGTAACGGGAAGATGAAAAGGTACTCACTCAATCCCTGACCCTGGCGAAACTCCCGGTGTGGAGTCCACGCGACTCACAAAGAATCACCGCTCTGCTCTCCTCCTTCCAGCTTCCATTGCTGTAGAAGCGTTCCTCTGTATCTGCGGCTGCTTCCGCTTCCGGTGGTGAACGCTGATCCTCGCACAACAGTGACAGAGAAGGTAAAGGATCCGTGGTCCATCCGCTCCAGGAGAAAAAAGGTAAGAACTCACCAGCAGAGGGGTTAAAAAACTAATTTATTGGGCTACATAAAAACAAAAAACCGACAGTAACAAACTCTCCCACGCATTTCACGCCACTATGGCGCTTCTCAAGGAGTACTGGGTAAGGGGAGGTCTGGGTTATTAACATACTCCCCGTCATGCAAAACAGCTGATGTGAAAACAATTGATTTTGTTTGCAGAAAGAAAAAAGAAAAGACCAGAACAGAAGAAAAAACAGAATAAGGAAAAACAAGATGAATATTTATACTATACATAAATACAGAAGAATAAAATGGTAATCAAGAATAAAGATAATAAATAAATGAAAATAAATAAGGACAAAGATAGTTCCTAAGTGTGTGTCCCAATTAAATATTACCACATCCTTCATGCCTCATATGTAATGATTAACTAACCAGACTATAGCCTATCAAAGTAGATAGGTAAGTAATTAACTCACTGGTGTAAGAATAAATTTGACATACAAAGCTTCACATGGTATTGCAATAGAGATAATATGCAATAAGTAGGTAAGTGGACACATACATGATATTAAACATCTGAGTCACTAACATATTTAACCAAACCAAGGAATTTCAAATAATACTACCCTGGCAACCGGTATAAAATTACAAAATGACACTGGAGTCTGTACACATGCACAACCAGAGGAGGATGGATGATAAATAGAGGGATATGAGAGATACAATGATAAAGTAACATCTATGAAGCACAGTAATGTACCAATTAAGTTTAATACGTAGTATGTCCTTAAGGAAACTCTTCAAATCCCAGTCGATATTTAACCCATTGGGTACTAAAGTGTTGAGTGTAAATATCCAAAATGCCTCATGTCTGTGAAGCAAATTGGCTCTATCACCAACCTCTGTAGTGCATTTGACAGACTTCAGTGCAACACATCTGAAGTTCAACAGACTCTCCTTTTGAAAAATGTCAAAATGATTAGAGACCGGTGTGCAGTTTGTCTTCTAAGAATTAATCTCATATGCTCAAGTATGCGGTGCTTTAACGGTCCGCGTGGTTAATCCCACTACCGTTTATTGGAACCACACATGAGCATATAGATCACATGGTCAGTGCTACAGGTAATACATGGTAATATTTTGTATACTCTAGTATTCTCAGACCCTGAAAATGTTTAGTCTTCAAGAGATATACACACTTACAGTGGTGACAGGGATAGCAACCAACCAAGTTTGGAAAAAATTCCTTAGGTTTAGAGATTAATTAGGCACACTAGGAAAATCAAATTGCCCATTGTTTGGGACTTTGAAAGACCACACGAGGATCACGGGTCACCATGTCTTTAAGGAGAGGGTCAGTAGCTAGTATGGGCCAGTATTTCTTGATAATCTTTTTGATGTCATATGATTGGTTCTAACATGGTAATGAAGAAAGGTGAAAGATTGTCATTTACTTAGTAAGAGATGTATTTTTTTGAGTTTGTAGAGAGGAGATGTTCCCCGGTTACCTATAAGGTTCTCTCTTGGCTCCTCTTTGCACCAGATAGGCCTCCTGAAGAATAAAAGGATCATAACCCCTCCTCGAATCTCTCAATCATCTCAAGTGATCTAATTTCAAAGTCCTCAATGCTCGAACAGTTCCAACGAAGGCGTAGGAATTGGCCCGAGGTATGCCTCTAAACAGTTTTATCATGAGAGCTTTTGGCATGTAATATGGTGTTAGAGCATGGGCTTCGTAGATGTCGATGTACTCTCATATTAAGGTCAACATAAAGACAGAGATCAAGATAGAAAAATGTGATGGTGATGGTGTGGGTGTGAATGAAAGGTTTAAAGGGATTGTTGTTAAGGTGTGAAATAAAGGCATGCAATTGGTGATAGTGCCTTCCATACTAAAATCAAATCATCAATATAACGGTGATAAGTGACTATAAGATGTCTGAAGGGTTCTCATCTCCAAACACGTGGCACTGTTTCCACCAACCCTAAATGGTTGGCATGAAGGGGCAAAGCATGATCCCATTGCTGTGCCAGCCTTTGGAGATAAAATTCCCTGCAAACATAAAATAGTTGTGTGTCAAAAGAAAAGAAATACTATCTAATAAAAAAGTGATATGTGGTGGTGATAATCATGCTGTGTTCTAAAAAGAAACGTGCAGAAATAAGGCCATTGTGTGTGGCAATACGGTATAAGTGAGGTCACATCTAGTGTGACCCATGTATTGCCCAGGTGAAGTTGAAAATATTGATAGTAACATGAGATGTATCAAGAAGATGCGAGGGGAGGGCAGAGACCAATGGCTGTAAGTGTGATCAAATATTTTGAAAGGTTCTCCCAAGAGAACCTATGCTTGACACAATGGGTCTTCCAGGTGGAGCCAAGAGAGACTTATGAATTTTAGGTAGATGATGAAAAATTGGGATAACGGGGCATTTACACTCGCGGAATTCGAACTCAGTGACTGACAAAACCTGGAGTATTCTTCCTAGATCCAGAAGTTCATCAAACTCAGTACAAAGGCAAGTGTGGGGTTAGATTTTAATAATACATATGAATTCCATCATCTAGCTGGCATAAGGCCTCTTTGATGTAATAGTCATAGTCGACCACCACTACGCTTCCGTAGCTTTTTTAATAATGATGTGTGTTGTTATTTTGAATATTTCTTAATGCATCGCGTGGGCAAGGGTAAGATTGGCAGTGGTTTGTCTAGTAGTAACCATTGTAGAGATGCCTGTGATAGACTCACGATCTCTCTGAACGATACTTGAAAAGTATCTATGGCATGGCCTCTAAGGAAATTGGGACAAAGTGTAGACTGTCTTTCAGGCCAGAGTCTTTCTTCCTAGAAAGTTCTGTATAGAATCCTCACAGATAGATTCTTGTTCCCTTAGTAGCTCTGAGAGGTCCTGTAGGTGACACTGTTCTTTAAATGACAGGTGAGCATTAATGTCAAAAATAGGCATGTTTGTAGAATGATTAATATCAGAATACTTGGATTGAAAGGTCCCTTAGATCAGCTTGGCATTCTTTTTGTCTGAAAAATCTTTTTAAAGTATATTTTTCTTGAACTTGTAAAGGTCCACAATTGTAGAGAACAAGTCAAAGTTCTTGTGGGTGCAAATGTTAATCCAGGTCCAGAATTTCTATTTCTGATTTACTCAGTGTGTATTGAGAGATGTTAATCACATTAGTTTCTTCTTTAATTCTGGTACCTCATTTTCTTTGACGGAGCGATGACCACCAGTTGATGTCTGGATCTTCTCGTCTCCTTCTTTGTTTTTGACGGTTGTTTCGTGATTTTGGTTGAGGTACAGGATTGCTTTTTCATCAGCTGAAGAAGCTGCTGACTCGTTTCTGAAAAGGAAACACTGGGCGCACAAAATCATTATCAGACAGATCAGACTCAAAGCTCTTGCCTAATGATAACCGTCTGTGAGGATTTCTAAGGTAGATTATGGGTTATAGACTTTTCCCTTGTTCTGTTTTTATTATTTTGTTAGAGTTATTGCCTTTATTAGATGATTGGCTCTTGGGTGCTCTGACATGTTATATTTGGTTTTGAGATAATCCGCCCTTATCACGTTCATATTTGTTTTGTTGGCCAGCATGTGCCATTCTCATGGTATTAACACGTTGTGCTAATTTAGCATCCATTTCATTAAATTTATCAATATCAGTTAATGCAAGAAGTTTTTTTTGAAGTTCTTTTATTGTTCCTGCAATGGACTTTCTTTAAGCTTACGTTGTATTATAAGTTCAATGAGCTTGAAAGAGCAGTGGTCCAGGTTTTAATCCACTGTGCCTCAAATTCCCTGTCATCAAAACCAAAGAGGGTGTTTTACGTAAGCCACGTGGTATTCTTTATCTTTTACATAGTTCTCAGAGAGATCAAGTCCCACCAGAGTCTTATATCTTGCGTGATGTATTTTCTTGTCTGAAAAAGTGAGGTTTTCAAATCCTCTGTTGCTTCACCGACAGGGCACAATCCTTGTAAACACTGAGCCTGCCTTTTTTGACCTTGCCGTGTGGTCTGAATAATTAAAAGCACAAAGTGTGAGGCATGTTGCAACAGGACTAGAGTCGACATTTGAAATTCCATTGAATCAGTAGTGTTGCCAGGTATGAGGTAGGTGAAAATAGATTGAAAAAGAAAAGAAAACTGTGTATTAAATTGAAAAATGTAGACAAAATAAACGTGATGAAAAAATGAAACAAGACTCAAGGCTCTTGCTGGTGAGTTCAAAATAAATGAATAATGCACTAAACTCTGGAGCAGACAACGGTATGAATCTAACTGGGAAAAAAAGACCGGGTATGAGCTCCAAGAGACGTAGCAAATAGTGCCAGCAGGGCAAAATCAGTATGGAGTAAATTGAATGGAGTTGACAAGGGATATGTTAACGGGTTAGGACTGTATGTGGAGCAAAGGTAAGTGACAGGTAACGCAAGAGAGGGCTAGTAACGGGAAGATGAAAAGGACTCACACTCAACCCTGACCCTGGCGAAACTGCCGGTGTGGAGTCCACGCGACTCACAAAGAAATCACGCTCTGCTCTCCTCCTTCCAGCTCCAGTCCTGTGTAGAAGGTCTCCTCTGTATCTGCGGCTGCTTCGCTTCGGGTGGTGAACCGTGATCTCGCAACAGTGACAGAGAAGGTAAAGGATCCGTGGTCCATCCGCTCCAGGAGAAAAAAGGTAAGAAACCTCACCGCAGAGGGGTTAAAAAACTCATTATGGGGCTACCATAAAAACAAAAAAACAGACAGTAACAAACTCTCCCACGCGTTTCACGCCCACTATGGCGCTTTCTCAAGGAGTACTGGGTAAGGGGAGGTCCTGGGTATTTAACATACTCCCCGTCATGCAAAACAGCTGATGTGAATAACCAATTGATTTTGTTTTGCAGAAAGAAAAAGACCAGAACAGAAGAAAAAACAGAATAAGGAAAAACAAGATGAATATTTATACTATACATAAATAACAGAAGAATAATAATGGTAATCAAGAATAAAGATAAATAAAATGAAATACATAATGGACAAAGATAGTTCCTAATGTTGTGTCCCAATTAAATATTACCACATCCTGTCATGCCTCATATGTAATGATTAACTAACCAATGACTATAGCCTATCAAAGTAGATAGGTAAGTAATTAACTCACTGGTGTAAGAATAAATTTAGACATACAAAGCTTCACATGGTATTGCAATAGAGATAATATTGCAATAAGTAGGTAAGTGGACACATACTGATATTAAACCATCTGAGTCACTAACATATTTAAACCAAACCAAGGAATTTCAAATAATACATCACCCTGGCAACCGGTAAAAATTACAAAATGACACTGGAGTCTGTACACATGCACAACCAGAGGAGGGATATAGAATAGATGGGATATGAGAAGATACAATGATAAAGTAACATCTATTGAAGCACAGTATATGTACCAATTACGTATAATACTGTAGTATGTCCTTAAAGGAAACTCTTCAAATCCCAGTCGATATTTAACCCATTGGGTACTAAGGTGTTGAGTGTAAATATCCAAAATGCCTCACGTCTGTGAAGCAAATTGGCTCTATCACCACCTCTGTAGTGCATTTTGACAGACTCCAGTGCAACACATCTGAAGTTCAACAGAACTGCCCTTTTTGACAAATGTCAAAATGATTAGAGACCGGGTGCAGTTTGTCTCTCTTAAGAATTAATCTCATATGCTCAAGTATGCGTTGCTTTAACGGTCGCGTGGTTAATCCCACATACCGTTTATTGCAACCACACATGAGCATATAGATCACATGGTCAGTGCTACAGGTAATACAATGGTAATATTTTGTATACTCTAGTATTCTCAGACCCTGAAAATGTTTTAGTCTTCAAGAGATATTTACACATCTTACAGTGGTGACAGGGATAGCAACCAACCAAGTTTGGAAAAAATTCCTTAGGTTTAGAGATTAATCTAGGCACACTAGGAGAAATCAAATTGCCCATTGCCTTGTTTTGGTATCTTTGAAAGACCACACGAGGATCACGGTCACCATGTCTTTAAGGAGAGGGTCAGTAGCTAGTATGGCCAGTATTTCTGATAATCTTTTTATGTCATATGATTGGTTGCTAAACCTGGTAATGAAGAAAGGTGAAAGATTGTCATTTACTTTAGTAAGAGATGTTTTTTTTTGAGTTTAGTAGAGGAGACTGTTCCCGTTTACCTATAAGGTTCTCTCTTGGCTCCTCTTTGCACCAAGATAGGCCTCCTGAAGAATAAAAGGATCATAACCCCTCGCCCTCGAATCTCTCAATCATCTCAAGTGATCTAATTTCAAAGTCCTCAATGCTCGAACAGTTCCAACTAAGGCGTAGGAATTGGCCCCGAGGTAGCCTCTAAAACAGATTCTTATCATGAGAGCTTTTGGCAGTAATATGGTGTTACGAGCATTGGGCTTTCTGTAGTGTCTGTATGTACTCTCATATTAGGTCACATAAAGACAGAGATCAAGATAAGAAATGTGATGGTGATGGTGCTGGGCCTGTATGAAAGGTTAAAGAGGGTTGTTGTTAAGGTGTGAAATAAAGGCAATGCAATTGAGTGATAGTGCCTTTCCATACTAAAATCAAATCATCAATATAACGGTGATAAGTGACTATAAGATGTTCTGAAGGGGTTCATCTCCAAACACGTGCACTGTTCCCCACCACCCATAAAATGGTTGGCATTGATTAGGGGGCAACGCATAGATCCCATTGCTGTGCCACGGTTTGGAGATAAAATTCCCTGCAAACATAAAATAGTTGTGTGTCAAAAGAAAGAAAATACTATCTAATAAAAAAGTGAATGTTGCTGGATAAATCCACATGTGTTTCTAAAAAGAAAACGTGCAGAAAAAGGCCATGGTGTGTGCATACTGGTTTTATATAATCGTGAGGTCACATCTAGTGTTACCCATAAGTATGCCCGGTGAAGTTACAATATTAGATAGTAACATGAGATGATCAAGAAGGATGCGAGGGGACAGAGCAGAGACCAATGGCTTGTAAGTAGTGATCAACATATTGAAAGGTTCTCCCCAGAGAACCTAATGCTTTGACCACAATGGGTTCTTCCAGGTGGAGCCAAGAAGAGATTATGAATTTTGGAGATTATGACAAATTGGGATAACGGGGCATTACACTCAGGAATTCGAACTCAGTGACTGACAAACCTGGAGTATTCTTCCTAGATCCAGAGTTCATAAAGCTCACGTCAAAGGCAAGTGTGGGTTCAGATTTTAATATACATATGAATCACATCACTAGCTGGCATAAGGCTCTTTGATGTAATAGTCTAGTCGACACACTACACCCGCTCTCTCCCTTGTCAGCTTTTTTAATAATGATGTGTTGTTTATTTTGAATATTTCTAATGCATATCGCGTGGGCAGGGTAAGATTGGCAGTGGTTTGTTAGTAGTACCCATTTAAGAAGCCTGTGGATAAGGAGTTCAGATCTCTTGAACTGATACTTGAAAAAGTATCTATGGCATGGCCTCTAAGGAAATTGGGACAAACGTAGTAGACTGTCTTTTCAGGCCAGAGTCTTTCTTCCTAGAAAGTTCGTATAGAAATCCTCAACAGTAGATTCTTGTTACCCTTACTTAGACTCGAGAGTCCTGTAGGTGAACTGTCTTTTAAATGGACAGTGAGCATAAGTGCAAAAAAGGAATTGTTGTAACTGATTATATCAGAAATACTTGGATTGAAATGTCCCTGAGATCAGCTTGGCATTCTTCTTTTTTCTGAAAATCTTTTAAAGATAATTTTCTCATGAACTTGTAAAGGTCCACAATGTAGAGAACAAGTCAAAGTATTAGATGGGGCAAATGTTAATCCCAGGTCCAGATTGCTATTCTGTATTATTCTCGAGTGTGTATTGAGAGATGTTAATCACATAGATTTCTTCTAATTCTGGGTACACCATCCCATTTCTTGACGGAGCGGACACAGTTGACTGTCTGGATCTCTCCGTCTCCTTCTTTGTTTTTTGACGGTTGTTTCGTGATCTTGGTTGAGGTTACAGGATTGCTTTTTTCAGCTGAAGAAAGCTGCTGACTCGTTCATCTGAAAAAGGAAACACTGGGGCCCACAAAATCATTATCCGCAGATCGACTCAAAGCTCTTGCCTAATGTGATAACCAGGTCTGTAGGATTTTCTAAGGATAGACTTCATGGGTTATTAGACTTAATTCCTGGTTTCCCTGTTTTTTATTAATATTTGTAGAGTTATTGCTTTATTAGATGATATAGGCCTCTTGGGGTCTCTGCCACATGTATATTTGGTTTTTGATATAATCCGCCTTATATCATCGTTCATATTGTTTTGTTTTGGGCCAGCCATGATGCCATTTCTCCTCTATGGTATTAAACACGTGTGCTAATTTAGCATCCATTGCATTCAATTTATCAATATCATAAATGCAATAAGTTTTTTTGAAGGTCTTTATTTGCTTCTCTGCATGGACTTTCTTTAAGCTTAACGTTGTATTATAAGTCAATGGAGCCTTGAAAGAGCATGGTCGCAGGATTTAATCCACTGTGCTCAAATTCCCTGGTCATCAAAACCAAAGAGGGTGCTTTTTGTTATACGTAGTCCCGCACGTGGTATTCTTTTATCTTTTACATAGTTTCTCAAGCCGGATCATTCCCACAGAATTCTTATATCTTGCGTTTGTTTTTTCTAGTCTTAAAAAGTGCGTTTCAAATCCTCTGTTTTGCTTCACAGACAAGGGCACAATCCTTGTCAAAACACTTGAGCCTGCTTTTTTGCCTTGCGTGTGGTCTGAATAATTAAAGCAAAGTGTGAGTGCTGGTTGCAACAGGACTAGAGTCCCGACATTTGGAAATTCCAATTGATCAGAGTGTTGCCAGGTGTAATGAGGTAGGTGAAAATAATGAATAAAGAAAAGAAAACTGTGTATTAAATTG
>WSYH01013958.1:5588-16307 GCA_036426205.1 Ascaphus truei | reverse complement strand
TGTGTGTGTGTGTGTGTGTGTGTGTGTGTGTGTGTGTGTGTGTGTGTATGTGTGTGTGTGTGTATGTGTGTGTGTGTGTGTGTGTGTGTGTGTGTGTGTGTGTGTGTGTGTGTGTGTGTGTGTGTGTGTGTGTGTGTGTGTGTACACACTATGTCCTCCTCCTCCTCTCCTGCATGTGTCCCTTGTGCAGATGTGTGTATGTGTGTGTGTTTGTGTGAGAGAGTGTGAGTGTGTGTGTGAGAGAGTGTGAGTGTGTGTGTGTGTTTGTGTGTATATATATATACACTATGTGATCCTCTCCATGTCTCCCTTGTGCAGATGTGTGTATGTGTGTGTGTGTGTGTGTGTGTGTGTGTATACACTATGTCCTCCTCCTCCTCTCCTGCATGTCTCCCTTGTGCAGATGTGTGTATGTGTGTGTGTGTGTGTATACACTATGTCCTCCTCCTCTCCTGCATGTGTCCCTTGTGCAGATGTGTGTATTTGTGTGTGTGTGTGTGTGTGTGTGTGTGTGTATGTGTGTGTGTGTATGTGTGTGTGTGTGTGTGTGTGTGTGTATACACTATGTCCTCCTCCTCCTCTCCTGCATGTCTCCCTTGTGCAGATGTGTATGTGTGTGTGTGTGTGTGTGTGTGTATACACTATGTCCTCCTCCTCCTCCTCTCCTGCATGTCTCCCCTGTTGATGAGTCTCAGCAGTAGGAACAAGTCCCAGCCTGCACCTCAGCCCAACTTCTGAGCAGCTCCCATTGAAACAGCTGCCTGGCTGCACCAAGGATAGGTAATTATATTAATGAGGGTTACCCCTGGGGGGGGGGGGGGGGAGGAACTGTGACATCAGGAGAGGTGGTTACCAACTACAAGGTTAGAGGAGGATCCCTGCAGCTGGGGGAGTTGGTTAGAGAGGTACCAGACAGTTGAGAGTAGGGACAAGCTTAGCTGCTAAGCTGCTGGTGGGAGGAGAAGATTGGAGATGGAGCATGGTCAGTGGTCACCATCACCAGTCTTCATTTAGACTTGACCAGGCTGCCCTCTGATTGTGGAGATGAACTCCATAGCCGACACCTTGCTGGACCCATCCAAGTCTGCTTTCCTGGAGTTCAACCACGGGCCCGCACCTTCTCCTCAACCCCAACACTCTCCAGCTTTGACACATGGACATTACCCAATCCATGGTTTCCATTCTACTGGACACGACGGGCTCTTCTCTGCGGGGGCACCCTCTTATGGGAGCAGGTCGCTGGCCTACCCTTATGCCACCTCTGCCTCCCACCCCCACCACCATGGAAGTTCTTACCTGAATTACCAGCACTATGCCAGCACCATTAACCATGCTGGGAGACTTCATGAAGAAACAGGTATGTTGGGTTGTATGGGGGGGGGGGGGGGGACTTCTTCCCCATAATCCTACTGACCTCCATAGATCCCAACCACTAAATCAGTGGGACGTAGCAAAACCCCAAGGACTTGGTATATCCAAAATCCTAAATATCAACGTCTTCCCATATAAAGAAAAGTCTTCATACTAACCAGCAAAAAAATGTGATTATTTGGGGGGGTGTTTAATGTTTTAATAATCTGACTGCAGACGTATTGGTGGGTGCGAATTAAAGCCATTGGGGTCTTGCATCCTAAATATTCAACTATGAAGTTCAACATGTATTCAGCTGTAGGGTGCCAGTGATACCCAGTATCCGGAATGGTGTAATGGGCTCACATACTGTGGAGGTGGAAATTCGGGTTGGAGGTTGCAGGAAAAAATTCTTTAGAGGTGGGATAGCTTTAAATCAAGGAGATGCCCGTACATTAATAATAATAATAATAATAATAATAATAATAATAATAATGTGTGCATAGTTTGTAATGTCTTTGAGTGAGTATGTTGTGAGTTGTTTTGAAATTGTAGAGAGTATGTAGTGTGTGTGTGCTTGTTTTGGATTCTTATATAATACAATCTATTTGGTGCTCATCTCTCCATGTCTACCTGTTGCAGGAGTGTAAGGTGTGTTTTTATATAGGGGTGTGTAATGGTGTTCTTAGGTGTGTGTTATACACTCCTATTGTTTTTGACTACTACTCACTATCTGCAATGTTTAGACATGTGCAGAATTTTGTGTGTTGTGATGTGTACACTAAATTGTGTGAGGTATACACACTACTGAATAATTAACCTCAATGAATGTGTCCTTGCGCAGAGGTGATGTAATTGTGTGTGTGTGTTGTGGATGCCTGTGGTTTGTAGTGGTGGGTATGTGTGGTGTGTGTGTAGTGTGTGTAATTACCCACCTAGTCCTCTCTCACCTCTTACATGAATTGTCTTCACTTGGAAGTGGTATGTGGGTGTGTGTGTGTGTGTGATACACTTGTCCTTCCTCCTCCTCATCTCATGCATGTGTATTCCCTGTTGATAAGTCTCAGCATAGTAGGAACAAGTCCAAGCCTGCACCTAGCACAACTTCTGACGCAGCTTCCATTGAAACAGCTGCCTGTGTCCATTGCACCAAGGATTAGGACTAATAATTAATGGGGTTACCCCCTGGGGGGGGGGGACGGGGAGGAAACTGAGCACATTAGGAAAGAGAGGGGGTTGGACACATACAAGGTTTAGAGAGGATGTAACTTAGCAATCTAGCTGGGGGGGATGTTAGTCGGGGAGGAAGTTGGATAGAAGGGGGTGATGGTATCAGACAGCTTGAGAGTACGGACAAGACTTAAGACTGCTTAAGCTGTGCTTGGGTGTGAGAGATAGGTGAGAAAGATTGGAGATTTGGAAGCATGGTCACGTGAAGACACTCAACTCAAATCACCAGTCTTCAATAGACTTGACCGGTGCCATTTGATTGTGGAGTGAACTACATAGCCGACCCACATTGCAGGGATCTAATACCGAAGTCATGCTTTGCCTGGAGTTCAACCACGGGCCCGCACCTTATCCTGTCAACCCCAACACTACTCCACAGCTTTGACACTTAATTGAAAACATTACCAAATCCGATGGTTTCAATTTCTACGGGGACAACGGCTACTCTTATCTGCTGGGGGGCACCCTTTTGGGAGCGGTTCGCTGGGCACTATCCTTATCCACACTCGTATTTCCCACCCCACCACCATGGAGTTCGTACCTGATTTACAGCACTTAGCCTAGCAACATAACCATTGCTGGGAGCGGATCTTCATGGAAGAAACAGGGATGTTGGGTTGTTTATAGGGGGGGGGGGGGCTTTTTTTTTTTTTTTCTTGTGGTCGGGACTTTCTGTCCACTATAATTCCTACTGACCGCCTATGATCCCAACCACTACATCCAGTGGGAACAGAATAGCCAAACCCCAAGGTACGTGGTAATATCCAAAAACAGCCTTAAATAGCAAATCTCCCATTATAAAGAAAAGATCTTCATACTAACCAGAAAAAAAATGTGATTTAGTTGGGGGATTGAGGGGGTTGATAGTTTAATAATTGACTGCAGAACTCAGTGGTGGGTGACGAAAATTAGACATTGGGTCTTGCTATCCTAAATATTCTGTCAACTACTGAAGTTCAACTGTATTCACGCTGATAGGGTAGCCGTGATACCCAGGATACGGGAAGGGGGGAGGTAGAAGGGCGACGACGGTGGAGGGGGAAAGGCGGGGGGGAGAGGGGGCAGTGAAAAAAAAAAAAAAGGCGGGAGATGGGGGGGAGGGCAAGCATAGGAGAGGAACGGACAGGAAGAGAAAGAAGAAAAATAAGAAGAAGAAGAGAAGAAGGGGGGCAGGAACGCGGGGAAAGAAGGGAAAAACAGAGACACACACACACATCACAAGACAGAGATGATGAAGAGATATAGATACATTTATATATGTATATATTATATATTTTAGATATAGATATAGGATATAGTATAGTGTTATATATAATATACTTAGTTGTATAGAATATATAGAGAGAGCGAGAGAGATTTACTATGTATATATATATTATGTAGATTAGAGAGATACCAAAGATAGATAGTATAGATAAGATAGATAGATAGATAGAAGATAGATAGTATAGATAGATTAGAAGAGAGACGATAGATAGAGGGACAATTACAGCTATTGTAGATATTCTCGTTAAACCAGCTAAGTGAAGGTCAAAACGAATTTCAATTTACTTGTGAATAATCCAATTCAATATAATATATATTATATATTATATAATCGTTAGTTAATAGATAGACTGGATTATATATCTATATAGATATATATAGATATATTCTCTATATAATATATAGATATTATATAAACTTAAGGATATGGTGAGGTAAAAAAAAGTGACAAAAACATCTCCATCAATAAGCATAAATTTTCACATATGCATTAGACACACACACACACACACACAAACAAAACAACAAACCAAAATCACACACACACAACACACACACACACACACACACACACACACACACACTGCCAACTCAATGGGTTCAAATCCACGATGTTCTTGATTTCAAATTCAAAATGTTTTCTCCCCTCCTGTGTGGCTTCTAGCAAAATTAAAGGGATTTCCCTGTTTTATTAATGGGACATTTTATTAGGAATCAAATTATCATTAATATAGCTCTTTTGTTTAATAACACCGTTCAGACCGTGTGCCATTAAACCCAAGTTGTATTTACATGTTCAACTAATAAAAAAATAATAAACCCCTTTTTAATTCCAGGATCATTAATAGGAACAAAGGAGAGGAATAAGGGGAAGTCGATTCACAAAAATAATAATAATAATAATAATTTGAAATAAAATCCCCAATCCGGTTAACCCCTTCAGTGCTAGAAATACACAGTAATGTATATTATTAATAATACAACACGTTTAGTTACATAAGATCTAATATTCCTCCCAAACTGCCTTTAACTCCCTAAACCTCCATTCTATTTGGAAAGCCATACCATTTTTTAAATTAATTATAATTATTATTGTATGTCTTTATTTATATAGCGCCATTAATGTACATAGCGCTTATTATTATTATCTGTATTATTATTATTATAAGAAATAGGTACACATTGATATTGTTATAAATAGTTCCACTTTTAATAATGCATGTAGGGAAGTGAATGAACTCAAATTATTTTTCAAAAAAAGTGTGAAAAGTCATTGTTATTTGAATGGTTTGTTTTATAATTGAATTAAATAGCATTTAGGGACACGATATTTGTTCATTTGATCTGCTACAATGGAAAATGTCTATCTATATAGAGAGAGCTGGGTATAACTGCGTGCGTGTGTATATATATAAATAAATATATATACGTGTGCTTGTATGTGATGTCTATGCGTACTGTATGTATGTGTGTGTGTGTGTATATATTACACGAGTGTGTGTTTGTATGTGATATCTATGTGTGTGTCTGTTTGTGTGTGTGTATGTATGTATATTTGTGTGTGTGTGTGTTTGTGTGATATCTATACTTATGCGTGTGTGTGTATGTATGTATGTATGTATATATATATATATATATATATATATATATATATATATATTACACCCACTCACATAAATATATATTACACACAACAGACGCACACAAATATATATTTCCTTTCCTATTGTCTGACTTTGTTTGTTGCACTTATTGTATTAAAATTCCCTGTAATATCCCTCTTGTAAAGTGGTGAGTATATATATTTTTATATATATATATATATATATATATGTGTGTGTGTGTATGTAATATATATACACACACTTGACAAAGGCGCATGGCTGCCCAAACGTTGCACGGTTGTTTAAATTTTGTTTTTTTTTGGTGGCTTGGAAAAAAATGTCTTCTCTGTAATACTCTGGAGGGCTGTGGGCTGCCACATTTTGTTGGTGTATATATATATATATTAAAATGAGAACATGTGTTGGAGCGACGTGGAGAAGAGAGACACGTTACCGCAGTATGTGGGAAGACACGGGCCAAGGAGGAGGATGATATATATATATATATATATATATATATATATATATATATATCAAATAAAAAGATCACTTGTGAGCACATTCATATGACTGTAGGGTTTACCATCACGTTTTAAGTTATGGTGGGTGAAAAAGGCAACAAGAAACCTCCACCGTATTGCATATAGCAAATAAAAAGATCACTTGTGAGCACATTCACATGTCTCGTGATGGTAAACCCTACAGTCTTGAAAATGCAAAGCCAGCAGTACAAACAACTTCACATTGATGATACCCATTAAGGTTGAAACATGTCTGTGAATGGTTTCTCTGGCTTTGCATCTGATTCCCATGCTGTGCTTTAAAGCTGTGTTAACAGCGAGCATTGGCTTGTATGGGCTCCATGTAACAATGGTTTTTCAGACAAAAGGTGACACATTGTGTGCTCATTTGCATGTAATTTCCCAGAATCCCTTGCTGCAGTGGAAGCGCTGTATGCTGGGGATAATGGTGTAAGGCAGTGTTGCAGACCTGCCTAAGACATGTGAATGTGCTCACAAGTGATCTTTTTATTTGCTATATGCAATACAGTGGAGGTTTCTTGTTACCTTTTTCACCCACCATAACTTATCTATCAAAAGAGTATCATGTACATACAGTATTCTGCGTCATTTGCAGCACTTGTGAAATAATTTCTTTCATCTTAAACTTGACACATTGTGGCAATCCCGAAAGAGTTATTTGGGCGTCACAAATCTCAAATACCCTCTCCGTCACCAGTCTCCTAAATCAGAATATTTCCACATTTCTCCCCCCAAATTGCAATCCAAAGCAATCTCGGGGGGGACATAATACATCCTTGGGATATATTTTGAGAAAATGAAATGTATTGTGTTTCAGAAAGCAAAACAGATCCTTTGAAGGCGATTTTATTGTTTGTAGTTGAGTTTAAAAAAAACAAAAAAGTATATATATATATATATATATTATATATATAAATTAAAATGTACACCGTGTGTGTGTATCTATCTATCTATCTATCTATCTATATATTGTGTGTGTGTGTGTGTGTGTGTGTGTGTGTGTGTGTGTGTGTGTGTGTCAGTGTCAGTGTCAGTACAGGAATAGCAGAGGAGGATGTGTGTGTCAGTACAGGAATAGCAGAGGGGCTGTGTGCGTGTATCAGTGTGTGTGTGTGTATCAGTGTGTGCGTGTGTGTCAGTACAGGAATATCAGAGAGGTGTGTGTCGGTGTCGGTACAGGAATAGCAGAGAGGGCTATGTGTGCGTGTGTGTGTCTGTGTGTCTGTACGTGTGTGTGTGTGTGTGTGTGTGTGTGTGTGTGTGTGTGTGTGTGTGTGTAAAGGAATAGTAGAGAGGACTATGTCAGTCCGTACAGGAGTAGCAGAGAGGGGGGTGCGTGTGTCAGTACAGGAATAGCAATGGGGCTGTGTGTGTATCAGTGTGCGTGTGTGTGCGTGTGTGTGTGTGTATCTGTGTGTGTGTGTGTGCGCGCTTGTGTGTGTCAGTCAGTCCATACAGGATAATATCCCATATAACCGCTCCCTATAACTCCTAATATCCCCTATAACCGCTCCCTATAACGCCTAATATCCCATATAACTGCTCCATATAACTCCTAATATCCCATATAACCGCTCCCTATAACCCCATATAACCGCTCCCTATAACTCCTAATATCCCATATAACCCCTCCCTATAATTCCTAATATCCCATATAACCGCTCCCTATAACCCCATATAACCGCTCCCTATAACTCCTAATATCCCATATAACCCCTCCCTATAATTCCTAATATCCCATATAACCGCTCCCTATAACTCCTCCTATTACCCCATATAACCGCTCCCTATAACTCCTAATATCCCATATAACCGCTCCCTATAACTCCTCCTATTACCCCATATAACCGCTCCCTATAACTCCTATTACCCCATATAACCGCTCCCTATAACTCCTCCTATTACCCCATATAACCGCTCCCTATAACTCCTATTACCCCATATAACCGCTCCCTATAACTCCTTGTATTACCCCATATAACCTCTACCTAGTCCCATTCCTTACGGTGGAGCTAACCTCTTCCCTAGCACCGGGAAACATCCTTACCGGATTTGGAACAGGAGCCAAAATTCCCCTGGGGAGATTTATAGGGGATTTTTTTGCCGCGGGGTGTTTTTGTGCGTTGTTTTCCAGCCTGGGAGACAAAGAGGCGAGTGTGTATGTTAGGGGAACGGCTTTCTACCATACAGTCAAAGTAAGGCCGCATGTGCAGCCAACGCTTCCCAATATACTGTAGGATTTTATTGGGATCGCATATCAGGAAACCAAGGTCTCCCTTTAATCATGGTAGTGATCCATTCATAGAGGTGTGTGTGTGGGCGTGTGTGCATCACAGAGAGGTGTGTGTTTGTGTATATCACAGAGGTGTGTGTGCGTGTGTGCATCCACAAAACACACCCTCTGTGATGCACACACCCACACACCTCTCGTGATGGCACACGCGCAACACACACCTCTGTGTATCAACAACACTCTGGACAACACACACACTCTCTTGATGCACACACACCAGTACCCAACTTTACAACACACACACCAACCTCTTATGCACCCCCTAACCTCTGTGATGACCCCACCACTTGATTCAAAAAAAACCCCGTGATGCCAACAGCCACACAACCCGAGTTGGTCACTCAGCTAACGACCTTGCTGATATGGCCGATCCCAATAAAATCTACAGTATATTGGGAAGCGTTGGATGTCACCTGCGGCCATTACTTTGACTGTATGGTAGAAAGCCGTGTCCCCTAACATACACACTCGCCTCTTTGTCTCCCAGGCTGGAAAACAACGACAAAACAAACCCCGCGGCAAAAAAATCCCCTATAAACTCTCCCATGGGATGTTTGGCTCCTGTTCCAAATCCGGTAGGATGTTTCCGGTGCTAGGGGAGAGGTTAGCTCCACCTTAAGGAATGGGACTAGGTAGAGGTTAATATGGGTAAACAACGAGTTTATGGGACGGTTGTATAGATTATGGGCGGTTTGGAATGGAGGAGTTATAGGAGCGGTTATATGGGGTAATAGGAGGCTAAGGGAGGCGGTTATATGGGGTTAGGAATCGGAGTTATGGGGACGGTCTAATGGGCTATGAGGAGTTATAGGGAGTTACGTTTAGGATTATATGAGCGGTTATATGGGGTATAGGAGGAGTTATTGGAGGGGCGTTATTGGTTGGAATTAGGTTATGGGTAGGATTATAGGAGCAGGTAATGGTTTATGAGCGGTAGGGTTTATATAGGAAGGGATATTAGGAGTTATGAGGAGCGGTATAGGGTTATAGGGAGCGGTTATATGGATATTAGAAATTATAGGGAGGTTATTGGATAGTAGGAGTATAGGGAGCGGTTATTTGGGGTATAGGGAGCGGGATTATAGGGATATTAGGAGTTATATGGAGCAGGTTTATATGGGATTAGGCGTTATAGGGAGCTGTTATAGGGATATTAGGGCGTTATAGGGAGCGTTATATGCGGATAGTTAGGAGTTATAGGGAGCGGTTATATGGGATATAGGAGTTATAGGGAGCGCTTATAGGGAGATATTAGAGTTATAGGGAGCGCTTAGAGGGATATTAGGAGTATAGGGAGCGCTATATGGGATATTAGGAGTTATGAGGGAGCGGTTATAGGGGATATTAGGATTATAGGGAGCGGTTATATGGGATATTAGGAGTTATAGGGAGCAGGTTATTGGGGATATAGGAGTTAATAGGGAGCGGTTATATGGGAATATAGGAGTTATAGGGAGCGGTTATAGGGGTCTTAGGAGTTATAGGAGCGGTTTCTAGGGGATATTCGGAAGTTATAGGGAGCGGTTCATAGGGATTTAGGAGTTATAGTGGAGAGGTTATATGGGATATTAGGAGTATAGGGAGCGGTTATAGGAGGTTTAGGAGTTATAGGGAGCTGGTATATGGGGCATATTAGGAGGAGTCTATAGGGAGAGGTTTAAATGGGGTATAGGGAGGGGTTATTAAAATGTTTTGCGGGGGGGATCTTGGAGTTATAGGGAGCGATTATATAGATTATTAGGAGTTATATGGAGCGGTTATATAGATTATTAGGAGTTATATGGAGCGGTTATATGGAATATTAGGAGTTATAGGGAGCAGTTATATGGGATATTAGGAGTTATAGGGAGCAGTTATAGGGGATATAGGCGTTATAGGGAGCGATTATATGGGAATAGGAGTTTATAGGGAACGGTATATGGATATTAGGAGTATATGGAGCGGGTATATGGGATATTAGGAAGTATATAGGGCGAGTTATTGGGAATTAGGAGTTATAGGGAACGGTTATATGGCGATATTAGGAGTTATAGGGAGACGGTCATAGGGGATATTAGGAGTTATAGGGAGCGGTATAAGGGATATTGGAGTTATAGGGAGCAGTTTATAGGGGGATATTAGGGTTATAGGGAGAGTTATAGGGGCATTAGGAGTTATAGGGAGCTTATAGGGGGATATTAGGAGTTATAGGGAGCGGTTATATGGGATATTAGGAGTTATAGGGACGGTTATAGGGGATATAGGGGTTATAGGGAAGCGTTATAGGGGATATTAGGAGGATTATAGGGGACGGGGATATGGGGCTTATGGGAGGGTATATGGGATATTAGGAGTTATAGGGCGCGGGGTTATACTAGATATGAGGAGTTATAGGAGCGGGTTATATAGATTATTAGGAAAGGATATGGAGCGGTTATATGGGATATTAGGAGTT
>WSYH01013957.1:0-16307 GCA_036426205.1 Ascaphus truei | reverse complement strand
TGTGTGTGTGTGTGTGTTTGTGTGGTGATCGAGTATATGTGTGTGTGGTGATTGAATGTGTGGGTGTGGTGATTGAGTGTGTGTGTGTGGTGATTGAGTGGGTGTGTTGTCTGTGATTGTGTGTGTGTGGGTGTTGTGATTGTGTGTGTGTGGGTGTTGTGATTGAATGCAGCGGTGCACAAATTGAGGGGGGCGCCCCGGACGCAAGATTTAAGCGGGACGCGTGCGGCAAAACCTGGGTGCGCAGGCGAAAAAGATGTGGGCGGGCGGCCAAGAAGATGTGCGCGGGCGGGCAGCCGAAGATGTGCGCTGGCGGCCAAACAGAATAGTGCAGGTGGCGGCCACGTGATATTGGAGGTACGGGGGAGGAGCACGCGCGAGCGCTGTGATGTCAATCGCCCCTCCTTCCGGTGTCTGTCCTGCAATAGCGCTGTGTTCCTGCTCTCCTCCGCTGGCAACCTGCCTCGCTGCGATCCTCTGCAAGTGAAAGGGTAGGCTGCCACTATTAAAAAAAAAAAGTGAAAACACTTCCCCGCTCTTGCTTGCAAAATTATGCAGGACACCCTGCGCTCATGCTTGGAGAGTTTGTGATGTCACCGCTCTCAGCAGCAGCTTGGACGCAGCCTAATTTTGCAAGGGCGAGCTGTTGAAGTATGTAAGTATTTAGACTGCGCTTATAGTGCCGGCTACGCGACGTCGCCCGAAAACAAATGCATTGTCGCCGCCGCGTGCAATTATAGTAAGCGCGACGGGGGCGACGCAATTTTTTGAAGCCGGCAATATTTGATTTTTCAGGGGCTGTCGCCTCATGTGACAGCCCCTGAACCAATCAATGGCCTGGTCGCCCGCGCCGCCACAAAGCGAAATACAACTTTCGCTAGTGGCGACGGGTGACGTCACGCATCTCCGTCGCGGGCACTTATACACGCGGACTTAGACATATTTGTATTTACATTGTATACGTTTAATAAAGGGCTTTTTTTTCATGTGATTTTGATTACATCAGGCAGGGGGGGCCCGAGAAATTTCCTGGATAAAAAGGGGGGCTCGGCATAAAAAGTTTGCTCACCCCTGATCCAGAGGAAGGCAAACTCAAGCACCTGGTGAAACATTAGCCAATTATGTGTCAAAAATTCCTTCCTTACTCCAGTAACGGCAATCAGATTTCTCCCTGGATCAACATCCTTCCTATGTGTAACTTATTTGGTATTATGTTCCTTGGGATAAAACGTTTCTAAGGATTTAAACAATGGCACAATTATGCTATATTCCCTGCCATCTATACCATGTTATTATTCATGATAATATTTGCGAGTTCTGCCTGGCATTTCTAAGTCACCTGTCTACAAGTGCTCCTAGAGTCTTCTCCATCAAGGATTTACATCATTTTATCCCATTTAGTTTGTAGGTAGCATGCTAATTGTTGCTTTACCAAATGCATAACCCAAATGTATCTATATTTAACCTCATCTGCAATTTACCTGCCAAAGCTTCTTGTTTATCCAAGTCCTTCTGTAGAGAAATTATATTCTGCTCTGTTTTTACTACTTTACATAATGGATGGAGACTCTGCTTTTTGTGACAAAAATGCAATTAATAAATTTAGTTAGAAACCAATAGCCCCAGTACTGAACCTTGAGGCATTCCAGTACCAACTTTAGTCCAGTTCAAATATGCTCTATTTATGACAAATCTCTGCTGTCTACTCCCCAACCCGTTTTCAAGCCAGGTGCAAAGTTTTGTACCCATAACACTTTCCTTTATTTTGCACACTAAGCTCTGTGAGGCACTATACCAAAAGTCTTTTGAAGTAGATCACATCAACTGCATTGCCTTTGTCTATATGAACCCTTTCAATGCTGGGATCGTGACCACATGATCGCTTGGGGTAGCAACTATGTGGTTACAACTTGAACACCGTTCCCCCTAGAAAACAAGAAGAAATAGCATGACATACCTTGTATGTCAAAAAGGCCTCTGGCATGCCAGCCCTCGTTGAGTACTACAGTGAATATCATACGGGCAACCTAAGGGTTAAATTAAGGCACAGAGTCTGCTGTGCGCCTATGTTGTGGTACTGAACCTGTTGAAATTGAGTTCTTGCATATTAAACATAACGACGGCTATCACTGAGCTGAGCCCCTAAAGAATCCTTGGATGTATGCCATTGTGAGGCTATTATTTTACCAAGCCACTTTTCCACTTCTAATATAATAATAATACAGTAGCATGTTCTTGTATAGCGCTGCTAGTTTTACGTAGTGCTTTACAGAGACATTTTGCAGGCACAGGTCCCAGCCCCGTGGAGCTTACAATCCATTCTTTGGAGCCTGATAGAGTGACTTGCCCAAGGTCACAAGGAGCCGACACTGGGAATTGAACCAGTGCTTCACACTCAGAGCCAGTCAGTGTCTTTACTCACTTATTACTGTGTTAGTCAAAGATTGGTTAATGTTAAGCTTGTGGCTTCCTTTTGTTGTCATATGTTTGCAATTGTCCAGTAGCTCCTCTTTGTCTCACACTGAAAAGGGTCCTTGTTCTCTTCTCTAACATTTTTGCCATTAATGTACTTAAAGAACGCCTTAGAATTGATCTAACTTTCCATTCCATATGAATTTTCAATGTTGGCCTTTCTTATTCCTCTTGTTCAAGTTTTGTTACATTCCTTTAGCAAATAAAAATATCACATTGGCAGGTCTCAGACAGGTCTGCAGGCCCGTCTTTCACCATTATCTCTTGGCATACAATGCTTCCATTGCAGCTAGGGATTCTTGGAAATGACATGAAAATGAGCACACACTTACATTCCTTAGAATTCTGAAATGATGCCTCTGTCCCTTCAGACTTCAACAATCCAAAGCTGCTTTGTGTAAAATAGAGCAATCCTTAAATAAGCCTCACAGAGCTGTTCTACTCAGCTTTAATTGCTATGCCACACACCATTTGCCACAGCAGGATAATTAAGTCCCATATGACTCATTAGAGGAAGAAAGAAGTGTAGGATTAAAGTGGTTCTGCATGGTTTCATAAATATAACCACATAGGATTTTATGGCAAAGCTGGAAATCTCTCTTATCTTTTATGTGGGTTTTTTTGCCCTGACACTGATAAAAGGTGTAGTCCCTACTAGGACAAAAAAAAATAATAATAATCAAAAACAATGACTAGAGATGTGCGAAGTGTTCTCAAAACCTACCGAACATGACTTGCCGGTTATGGCGCCGATAGGGAAGGCAGCATTAAAAAGAGATCCATTTAGCTCTGGAGAGAAAATCCCCTAAAAACAACTGCAAGCAAGATCTAAAACGTACCTGCTACCTCCTATAGACCTACGCAAGCTCTCAACGATCCTCTGTTACTATCCGCAGAATGTAAGAGCAGGCCGAAGTCTCTGGCAGCCCCCCATAGACCGTTGAGATTTGCCGCAATCATCTATGTGCACCGGCAGCCCTACGCAACCAGGGACAGCCAGGCGAAGCCCCCATGGACCTCCGTGACACTCTAGCTCCTCGAACACTCTTGGACCCCTGGAATCTCCAAAACTCGTGTCGGCACCTTACAGCGGGGCATAACCCTCTGCAGGCCCCCAAAGCCATCACTGGTGCCTCCTACAGATTCTCTTCTGCAAAATGCGACCTAATGAAGGTCTCAAGGGCCAGGGCAGCTGTCCATCCCATCCATAGTCTGTGGCAACCACTTCCGATAAATATTAGCAGGAAGAAGCAACATTTAAATATCTGCAACCTTCAGCAGACCCATGGAGACCTCTCCAAACATCCGTTTCCTCCTAGACCAGATAGAGAAGTGATCTATGGAAAAATATTTCTCTAGACAGAATTACATGGCTTCAAAAAAGTAGAAGGCAGAAAAAAAGAAAAGAAAGCTCCAAAATGGCGGCTGAAAACCATGAGGCTGGTATGCCGAACACACATGCTGCAAGTTCAGACACCAACATTCAAAACACAACAATTACACTAACAAAAGCTATAGCTAAGGAACTCATGTCAAAATTTAAACATAACACTGATAAAATACAAAAGACAATAGATGAATTAAAAGGGGAAATAACTGCACATTATAAGAGGGTGGAGGATGCGTAGTCCAGAATAGCTACGCTAGAAGAGGACCTATCAGATGTCCAACAGTACTTAGAAGAAATGCGGAAAACAAATAGAACGCTAGAGGACAAACTAGGTGACCTAGAAAATTGGTCGCACCGTACTAATCTAAGGATTATAGGTATCCCAGAGAGCATTAAACAAGCGCAGTTACAAGAATTCTGCACAAAAAGGCTCCCGGAGACATTAGGTATTAACCCAGAAGAAATACCAATAAATGTGGAAAGGGTCCATAGAATTGGCCTGATCCGCACAGAGCAGAACAACAACAGACCCAGAACAGTAACGGCGTGCATATGCAACTTTACAGACAAGCAAAGTCTTTTTAGAGCGTATAGAGAAAAATTGGGTGGGACGTAGTATGAACTCAGAAAGATCATGATTTTCCAAGATTACCAAATTACAGTGTCCCAGAAACTGAGGGAATTCGAGAAAGTCTGTACAGTGCTCTTTACACAACGGAAGAAGTTTTCACTAACATATCCGGCTACTTCAAGAATTTTCACAGTGTCTGGCACAAAAGTGTTCACCTCGCGTGAGGAAGCGAAGGAATACGTGGAATCAATTGAACAACATCATCACGGAGTAGACAGGACAGCAAGAAATGAATCAGACTGCAGAGAATGCGAACACCAAGAGGGACACGCAAGAGCCTCACAATCAGATGGGCAAATATTGGACGTTTGACAAAGGACAGTTTTGAAAGCTCTAGCATGAGAACGTATCCTTTATATGTTATGGATTAAGGTTGATGTTTGATTCAAGGAGTTAGAAAATTAAGATGGTCATACGCAAATGCAACACCCCTATCCTCTCGGGCAGGATATATATGGTTAGGAGATGTTATTGGTGCTCACCTGTTGGTAAATCTGGAGCCTGAACCTCCGCGTATACAGAATTTGTGGTCTGGTGCGCAGCACCTCCACCTGGAAGGGCCCAGACAGAAGCAGGGATTCACCCCTCACAGGAACTTGTAGCAAGGAATTTCACCTCAGAGTGCCAGGAACTGTATAACTAAACAGGTTTATTGAAGTAATTGTAGCAGATAGTACATCATATACAGCTTCCTTCTAGCAAGAGAAATATCCACCTTTCTTGGTCCCTACATAACCCAGTAAGAGAATACCTTGCAGCTTGCTTCAGGATAACTATTCTTGCCTGGGTCTCTTACCCTTCTATTGGCATATAAACATCCACACTTCCTGGGCAGATATGAGGTTCAGCAGGAACTGATACCTTGGGCAGGTAGGCCTCAACAGGAAATGGATAGCCTCGGTCTGTAGTATCCTCACCCAGGGGTCTCATCCACCCCCTAGGTAGGACAGGAGCTATGAGGAGTCAGCCTTGCCCCAGACTCAATCAGAGTCAGGGCAGCCCCATCTCCTGTCCAAGGAACTGCTGGCTCACACCTTAGAACCCCTCAGGGCTCCCAGGACTCAACAAATTTGCATGAGATCACACTTTTATACCAGGGGAGTGGCTAGCTTCTCTGCCCCAGTAACTGGGCAGGCCCTACTGTAGCAAGCCCTCGCCCAGGCATGTGCCTGAAAACTGAAACAAAGTAACTCTACGGGGAACTAACTCACAGGCAGGGCCATGTGCTAGGGGTTTAACTCTAGCACTGCCTGCTATTTCCAGGACTTGCAATGCTAGGCCATAGGAATATAGCAGGGTGCTACATAGATATAAAGATTGATAGGGGGGAGAGAGAATTTTTTACAATTAAAAATAGAGAAACTCATAAGGACCTTACAAGGGCAAGGTGCAGGGAAAGAGGGGACGGGGGGTTTCCGAGGTGGAAGGGGATATGGACGAACCTAGTCACCGTATATATTTATATTGATCTCATTAACACCAGATCAATCTCTTTCGGGGGAAAAAAAGAGAAGTCCACTACAAGAAAAAGTTACATAAAAGTTATATTTAAAACTGTTTTGGGTTAAAGCAATGTCAGGGGGACACAAATTGAAGAAAAGGTTAAGATATTACAAGATAAAGTACAGGGAACATGGTGGAAAACAAGATAGTCACGAAAAGGGAGTCGTAACATGGAATGTCAGGGGGTTAAATAACCCCATCAAGAGAAAAATGGTTTTAAACCATCTAAATAGGTTAAAAAAATAGGTTTCTGATGTGCAAGAAACACACTTCGGTGCGCGAGAAAGCACCAAACTACAAAGAGATGGAGTCAGACACTACTGTATATCATCTCCCCAGCAAAGGGGAAGACGGCAGGGGCGGCAATATTAATAACTCCAAATCTACCCGTAGAAATTGTTTCAGCTTTTGGCGACGAAGAAGGGTGTTTCGCACAAGCTGAATTACAAATATCAGGGGGACATTACACACTGTGCGATGTACTAGATTGTCCGCATGGTCATAACGCAAAATTCTTTCAGGATACTGCTGTGAAAATTCAAAACAGTAAGAACAATAACTTGATAATAGGAGGTGATATGAACTCAATACAGGATACATCTCTAGGCAGATCAGGATCTAACATAAACACTACAAGAAACAACATACAGGCAACATGAGGCAGCTCACGCATGCGCCTGTCAGCACGTCCTAAACAGCAATACCGGCTCCCTACCTGTACCGAAGCTGTGCGCAAGCGGGGAGACTATAGAGCCTTTTACAAATGTGTTATTTACATCAGTTATGCACGTATATGACGATTGCAGTACAGTACATGCATTGATAAGTGGGAAAAAGGTAGTGCTTCACTTTAAGTACATTTTCGCTTTACATACATGCTCCGGTCCCATTGCTTACGTTAATGCGGGGTATGCCTGTACAGAGTAGAGACTAAAAACATGCAACTTATCCAGGGAAACTCTGGGGATAATATTGTAGATAGCTGAAGAAATCTAAATCCAGCAGAAAGAGACTACACCTTTTACTCAAATGAGCACAATACTTTTTCCGGAATTAAGTGTATATTAATTAGCGCACACCTAATGGAGAAAATAACTGACACGCACAAAGGAGAGATTGTAATATCAGACCACGCAGTAGTACGGCTGGATTTAAAGGTGGGAATAGAGAAAAATGGTTCCAATACATGGAGATGCCCTAACTATTTAGCAAACCATGGAAACCCGTGAAATTATTTGATAAATAAATGGGAAGAAACAATGAACACACAGAAACCCCCACTGCTATTTGAGGAAGGCACATTGTTTCCTAAATTGCCAGATTAAAATATAAAGTAGAATTTGTATCAGCAAGTGACAAACTCACCAAAGCGTACAGGGAATTTAAACTTGTCCCTACGCAAAATAACAAAGAAAATTTATGTACAAAAGAAAAGCAGCATGCGAAATTTGGCAAGAAAGGAAGGAAAGTAAGACATGTAAAATTAAAGGGAACCAGTATTTTAGATACGGAAACAAGACAAGCTGATTGCTGAGCAACTTACAGTACTAAAAGCTTTTAGAAATTCCACACCTATCAGCAAGACGCTAGATGAAACATTTAGGAGAACATGTGGTCTGAAAAAAATGAATGAAACATTTAAAAACTTTTATGCACGACTTGACAAAAAAAAAAAACCACAACGGAATAAAGAGGGGAAACAAAGACTTTCTAAAACACAGCTACCAAAAATCATAAAAATAGACGTGGAACTTCTTAGCTCCCCAATCACAGCAAAAGAAATAACGGAAACGATAAAAAATTTCAACAAAAACTACGGAGCACGAGGACCGGATGGTCTGACAGGTGAATACTTAATCTAGAGCTGGTAAACCCACTGAGACCAGCCTTTCAAAAAATGTTAAAAGAAGCAACATGTTTTGAATTAAGCACAACTGCATATATTCGTGTTTTACACAAACCAGGAAAGGATCTGTTAAAACCAGAATTATACCGGCCAATCTCCCTAATAAGCCAGGATATAAAACTTTATACAAAAATAATGGCAGTCCGCCTAACAACTGTATTACCCAAACTTATACTGTACATGCGGACCAGGCGGGATTCGTAAAGGGCAGATCAGCAGTTAAAAATATAAGAACAGTAATAACTGCAATTAACTGGGTCAATACACACAAATTAACTGACAAAGCCATTTTATCGGTAGATTTCGATTGCTTTTGCTAATACAGTATACACTAGGAACATCTATTCGATACGTTACATAGATTTGGATTCAAGGGGCATTTCAACGACATGCTAAAAGCAATGTACTCCCAATCAAAGGCCAAGATAATGGCAGCGGGGCTACTATCAGAAGAATTCTAATTATTTAAAGGTACATGCCAAGGCTGCCCCCTCTCCCTGCTATTATTTAATCTGGCAATTGAACTCCTGTCACAATTCCTTCATCAGATAAAGGAATTCAAGGAGATAGAGATTGGACCAATGGAACAGAAACTGGCAATGTTTGCAGATAACATATTAATTGTTTGTTTTGCAACCTGATAAATGTTTACCAGCAATACTAGCAACAATCGAGAAATGTGGATTATTTGCTGGGTTCAAAATAAACTTGACAAAAACAGAACTAATGTACATAGCCAAACCAGTAAAAACTAGAGTAACAAAGAAAATATCTATACCAATCACGACTAAACCCCTAAGATACAGTACCTGGGAATAATGCTTGAGCTAAAATTGTGAAAACTATATTATAATCATTTCAGACCCATTATAAAAAAAGATGGTAGATGAATTACAGAAATGGATTGACGCGAAACTGTCCCTATTTGGCAGAGGATGTGGGGTAAAGATGATGTCATTTGCAAGACTATTATACCCCATGCATACCCTACCAATACTGATACAACACAAAGATGTAAAAGATCTAAACACAGCCATGACAAAATGTCTATGGAAGAAAAAAAAGAAAAAAGCAGAATAGCACCGATAAAACTATGCCTACCTAAAGAATTAACCTACCACACATAAGAAATTACAATCTTGCAAGTCTTTTTAGGCCCCGTCCATGGTTAGCGAGATGGGGTGCGCGACGCGAACAAATGGCCGTGCCTCAATGAGGACGGCCATAGAGCACGCGTGCGCGGATGCGACGGCGTGGCCGATCTTTTGCGCGACAAAATAATTTGATTGTGTCGCACGACGGCCGGGTCATATGAGCGGTTCCCCCAATGAGAGCAAACCAGCTCCGCAACGTAACTCACCTTCGCGAGGCTCTGTAGTCCACAGATCGCTCGGTTGACAGGCGTGCGCGAAGCCATGCGCTCCGTTGCACACGCCTGCACCATGAACTCGGCCTTAGACATGTAGGAGATTGGATCCAGGAGAAACATTGTTATTCATCCAATATCTTAGAGAAACAACTGGTGAAGCCATTATCCTTAAAAGAGATCTTACATATGAAATGGGGCGACATTCCACCACACATAAAACACACAGTGATAGTAGGAGAACCTAGAATAGCCTGGAGGGTTACCTTATGATTGTTACGCCGGTGCTGCCCGCAGGCCAGACCCGTCCCCTGAGCTGAAGGGGGAAGTGGTAATACACGCACCCGCAGAAAAGGGAGCGTGTCCGGAGTGTGGTATTAAGCGTTGCCAGGCCAGATGTACTGTAGTAAGGTAGACAATACTTGCCGGTACCGGGTGTAGAAGTAGAATCGTGATTGTCACGCCGAGGTCAGGGAGCAGAGAGTGGAGGAAGGTCGAAGTCCAAGACGTGTTCGAGGGGAACCAGAGAGTGCGTAATCCGAGGAGTGCCGAGGTCGGGAGCCAAAGGGGGTAGTCGTACGAGCCATGTCAGAACCTGTGAAATCACGAAGAGTAGACAGAGTATCATCCATGCATAGACTATGTCAAGCGAAGACTGAGAGTACAGAGAAGCTAGATAAAGCAGGGAGGTCCAATCAGGGGCGGGGCAGGTCAGAAGGAACTGCAGGAAGACTCTCCGGATTGGTGCAGCCATTACAAGCCAGGTGCATCTTAGTACTGCAGTGAGTACGCCCGCGCGGCATGCGGGGGCGGAGCCTGGGGTCCGGAGGGCAGGAAGAAGAGTGTGCACTGTGCGCGCAACCCGCGCCGGAGGAGACTGCACGCGTGTGTGCGAGGAGAAGGGAACGCGCCCGGCGCTTAGGAGGGGGAATAGCGGCGGAATCGCCAAGGGGGCTGATCCCGCGACGGCGGCAGAGACGAGGAACCACGGAGGCCGGTAAGGCAGGGTTGCGCCGTGCGTCCAGGGTTTCCCTGAAGGTAGAGAGTGTTCTGTATGGGGGACGCAGGGGACGCCGATTCCTAACAATGATGTATCAAGATATCTGCCCCTCCAGCAAAACTCCAAATGTAAAAATCTGAGACACAAAAAGGTTAGATTTTCTGGATCATTTAATAGACAGGGGAAAGCAAGCATCCCTTCCAGGAACAAAGTCCGAAAAAAGAGTCATCACAAACTCATGTGTTCTATATTCAAGCAACTGGATTATGGGGGGGAAATACCAAACTATAGGAAGTACTGTATATATTACAGAATAACATTCGGTTACTATTTTGACCATGCAAGAGAACATAGATACACTATATCGGATTTGTATAATCTAGTGAGGGGAGATGACCGCAAGTAATTACTACAAAATACATTAATATCATGACAAAAAGACTATCCAGAAATACAAGATATGGATGAACTCCATCAGAGACATGGAGATAAGTCCAATTTAAAATAACACATAGGGCATATGTTGTATTCAACAACAATAAAAAAACACATCCATTAACGGGAACTATCAATACCCAAAGTGCCAAATGACGAGGGCAGACCTTAAACATTGATTGTGGTCATGCAGCTTCATCAAAAACTTCTGGGATGAAATCATAGACTATATAACAAAAATACTCAAAATTGCAAAACACAAGAACCCAATGGTGTTATTTGTCAACATAGAATCATGGCTGGATGACGAAGGTAACGCAAACAAAGCAGTAAAACCTTCTGAAATGGTGCTGCTAGCCGCCAGAAAAGCAATTATGTTGCAGTAGCTATCGCTATCATCCCCCAACATTAGTAAAATCATATTTGTTTAAACCGATGAGCATGGATCAAATAAAGGCGAACTTCCATAAAGAGCTCAAGACAAGAAATTGTATCCGGAAATGGTTCATTAATTCCCATATCGAAAAAAAAGTCAAGGCGGACATAGAATTATTTTTTGCAGATACGACATGGGGGACATAACCAGATAGTTACACTCACAAAATATTTTGTTTTTCCAGAATTATACATTGTAAAAGTTACCCCATCATTATTTTTCTTCTAGCAAAAAGAAATGTCCCTATTACATTCATATGTATACACACACATAGACCTAGCAAGGTACATACTTGGTACCTCACAATTGAATTGTTTTATTGTGTTTGCATCGTTTGTTTCTTCTGTACCCCAGATTGTTTCATCCGTTTTTCTTACCCCTTCCCCCCAAAAAAAATTCCAAACTATTAGCTTTTCAGTCTAGAACTTTTAACACTTCCCCCCCACCCCCCTACGTGGGCAATAATATTTGACCATTTAATTATATTACTGAATACTGACACATTTAAAGAATTAAACATGGAGATTATCAACTTTTTTTTTCTTCTTAAAAATTAGACATAAATACTTTAAAAGAATTTTTGAAGTCAGTTTGTAAACATGAGCTGAGGGGGTAAACTTCCTCTAATTGCTCTCTTTTCTGCTATTTTAAGAGTTTGCACAGACAAGCCTCTCTCTGCCCCCTCTCCTTACCTTTATTGGCTCTCAGGATAAGGGCGGACTACAGAACGAGTTAACGCTTAATTGACAAGCACTCGCCAATTTAGAGCAAAGGGCAAATTCATTTTAATTTTCAAATAAAACCAAGCGAAATGTTTTCTTTAAGTCTGATTACATTTATTTAAGGAAGCATTTTTTTTTTTTTAAATCTAACAGCGATTGCAGTTTCACACAGGACAATATTACCAATGGTAATGGTGGAGAATTGAAGTGCTTCTAATTAACGGGTAAAGCTCGGTAATTAATGCACCCTTAACGAGTTGTCCTGTCTAAGACAAAAGTGAAATAAGGACAGTGGCATGTTAAATAGGTTAAAGGTAGCTGATTGGACGCATTTAAAAAGAAAAATCGGTATAGTAAAAGTATTTTTAAAATAATGTATTTTAAAGTTTAATATTGCCATGGTACACAAATCTTTGGAGGGCTCCTACAATCTTTGGCAAACACTCAGCACCAAAAGACATTAGCTAGTATTAGTGTGAATCTGTTCCTTTCTTTGCAAAGTAATTACCCTGACATCATTATTCAAACCATAAACAGCTGATCTGCTTAAATCCAGTGTTCCTGACAACGGGGCTATACAGTACATGCACAGTTTCCACAAGAACGCGATAAGCATAACAGTTACTTTAAAGGTGATTGACTCTTTATAAGGAAGCCAATTATACCGTTATTTAAAAAAATATTGAACTGCCCCTTTAAAATAAATAAATCAGGGGCGAATGTGCTACACAGAAGGGATTGGTGGTATCATATGTATATGATATGTATATTTGGTGTTTGCTTGTTGTGTGTTTGCATGTGTACGGAGCTTGCTTATTGTATAGTCTATATATATGTGTGTAGGGTGCATGTAGAATGCATCTATGTTTGGTGTGTGGGCTGCATGGTTCCTGGCCAGCTGGTTGGGCTTGCGCCAGCGGCTAAAATTTGCCAGCCAGCCCCTGCTCGTGTCGTTTGTACTGCCTTTGGATGAATAGTTCTTTTGAAAGCTTCTTGTATTGACCCCAAATATTGGGTGACCAGGTGTTCCGGTTTAGCTCAGACGGTCCTGTTTTTTTGGCCACTGTCCCGGTTTTCTATCAGATCCGGCAGCGCATGTGTGATCGGCACTTGCAATCGAAGCTTGCCGGCTGTGCATGCGTGACCCGCAAGCTTTGATTGCGCATGCGCACGAGTGGTCTGCATGCTCCGGTCATGCGTGCGCATGAGTGGTCGGCAAGTGCCGGTTGACCGGCAAGTGCTCATGGCACCCACCATTTGCGTATGCGCTAAGTGCGCATGCACGATGAGCACTTGCCGACCATTCGTGTGCATGCGCGACCGGAGCTTGGACATGGGAGATCCTGCAGACTTGGATAGAGGCTATAGGGGAACTAGGGAACTGAAACACCCCAAGAACCGTTGCCCTCTGGGACTGCCTGACCAGGAGAAACCATGTTGCTGTGAACCAGATCTCGGTTGTTGGAGTACAGTATTCTGCGTCACACCCAGGTCCGAATTCTGAATAGTAGCAGCAACGACACCATATGCAACCACAAACAAGCTTACACACCTACATTTGCTATGGGATTGCCTACTGTGGATTAAACGAGATGGACAATAAGTCCTCTCTCCGAACCTTCAGTTCCCATTGTGAATGAAAATGATCTACAGTAGTTCCAAAATGTTTTCAACTTACTTGAAAATAGAGTCTAAAAGTAAGTTTAATTTGGTCATAAATGGGACCACTCCTTTAACAGATACAGTTTCTGAAAAAAGCATAGGAAAATATTGGTAATTGTAACCCTTTCAGTGACTGAGAGGAGCTTGCTGCACTCTGCCGCATTGGACTCAATGGTTAAATGTGATTAAATTAGGAAGTATGGTGTACCACTACTTTTCATAATGGGGATTTATTTTAGAAATCCTCATCCCTTCCAATTTTTAAGTATTGCTTAAAATGTTTTTCAGGGTTTGGGGTTTTTTGAGCTTGCTGGGATTGTGTGTTAGTATTAGTGAGAGTAACCATTCTATGTCTTTCTTTAGGTGGCCATGAGCTGGAGCAGATGCAGCTCATTTTAGACACGATACCAGTCCTTCATACAGAAGATAAGGATGAGCTTCTCAAAGTCATGCCAACTTTCATCACCACTACCTGGGAAGTGAAGAAACCCCTGAGAAAGCTGCTTCCTGAAGTTAACATGGAAGGCGCGTAAGACCCAGCTCTACACCCGGCTGGAAAATGCACCCACTGTATCACTGGAATAGAGGTGGATGCATGGTGCAGTCTTCCATTGGAGGTTGCTCAATAAAAATGTATTTGAAAAGCACAATAAATTAGCTTAATTTAACCTCCCCCCCCCCCCCCCATAAATATATAGCAGTAAAGTCGACCTCATTTGCCAGTTTCCATCTATTTTAAACAAAACTGCAGATAAGATCTAAAACGCTTTTATTGGGTATTTCCTACTACCAAAGGGTTCCATTGTGTCCACACAACCATACTGGATTTATTTCCCGTATTTGACCCTGCCACTCCTATTGTAAGTCTTCTCCATGCATCTACTACTGTTTCAGTAAAACAAACCACTTCCTCACATTTGACACCTGCATTTTCTAGCACCCTCCAGTTTCAAAGTATGACCTCTTTGGTACCATATTGAGGCCTTTCCGGTATTTGAATGCCTGTATCACATCCCGTCTCTCCCTCCTCTCTCCAGAGGTGTACCTGCTAAAGTCCATTATATTTATGAAGCCTTCAATCCTCCATCATCTTTGTTGCCCTTATTGGACCATATTTTGTTTACGCTTTTGGAGATGAGGCTTCCAGACCAGAACATTGTAGTCCAGGCGCTGCTAATCCCTATCCAGTGATTGCTATCATCAATACCGCCTTACCTGTTCTGGTAGTACCTCTCCTATACAGTCTAATGTTAAGAATGCCAACATTATGTACAAAGATATTAACCGTATAACATATGCTTCCAATTACTACAGGCAAATTGGAGACATTCATAACTTTACTATACCACAATGTACCATGCACCAAGCTAACTGGCATCCAGGCATCTTGCTGTCTCCTTAGGCCTAAATGTAGGCTACATCTGGGCCTAGAGAACCAAAGCAGAATGTTAAACAGAGCGTGACACAATTATTCAAATACATCACTTATCATACGCATACTTTCTGTAACCTTTTTCTTTCTGTTATTTTTTCCATTTGTTTATATTATTCTTTCTTCTCTCTCTCCCTTTGTTTTAATAACAAAAACCCTCAACATAAATACTGAAGTAAAAAAGTATAAATCATCCCTAAATTAATCAGTAAACTGTACGTGCCAACCGTCCTGATCTTGCCATTAACCCTTAGGCAGTGACAGAGGTATAAAAAAAAGTGCACAAACTATTTTTAATCCCACAATACCATTTGAAACACGGCATTTAAAAAAATCCTTATTTTTCGTTTTGAAGCATGCCCCTTTTCACCAGCTTCTCCTCCTTATGCTCCCCTCCTCATCAGCTTCTCCCCCACATGCTCCCATCCTTGCTAGTTTCTCCACCATATGCTCCCCTTCACACCAGCTTCTCCCCCACATGCTCCCCTCCTCACCAGCTTCTCCCCCACATGCTCCCCTCCTCACCAGCTTCTCCCCCACATGCTCCCCTCCTCACCAGCTTCTTCCCCACGTGCTCCCCTCCTCACCAGCTTCTTCCCCACGTGCTCCCCTCCTCATCAGCTTCTCCCCCACATGCTCCCCTCCTCACCAGCTTCTCCTCCACATGCTTCCCTCCTCACTAGCTTCTCCACCATATGGTCCTCTTCTCAGCAGCTTCTACCCCACATGCTCCCCTCCTCACCAGCGTCTCCCCTCCTAACCAGCTTCTCCACCATATGCTCCCATCCTCACCAGCTTCTCCACCATATGCTCTCCTCCTCACCAGCTTCTCCCCCACATGCTCCCCTCCTCACCAGCTTCTCCACCATATGCTCCTCTCCTCACCAGCTTCTCCCCCACATGCTAATCTCCTCACCAGCTTCTTCACCATATGCTCCCTTCCTCACCAACTTCTCCACCACATACTCCACTCCTCACCAACCTCTCCCTCATATGCTCCCCTCACCAGCTTCTACCCCACATTCTCCCCTCCTCACCATCTTCTCCCTCACATGCTCCCCTCCTCACCATCTTCTCCCTCACATGCTCCCCTCCTCACCAACCTCTCCCTCATATGCTCCCTTCACTAGCTTCTACCCCACATTCTCCCCTCCACATCAGCTCTTCCCTCACATGCTCCCCTCCTCACCAACCTCTCCCTCATATGCTCCCCTAACTAGCTTCTACCCCACATTCTCCCCTCCACATCAGCTCTTCCCTCACATGCTCCCCTCCTCACCAACCTCTCCCTCATATGCTCCCCTCACTAGCTTCTACCCCACATTCTCCCCTCCACATCAGCTCTTCCCTCA
>WSYH01013956.1:0-16309 GCA_036426205.1 Ascaphus truei | reverse complement strand
TGACACTCCTCCCTCGAACTCTCACCCACTCCCTCAATATGACACTCTCCCCTTCCCCCCATCAATATGACACTCTCTCTCTCCCTCCTCTCAATATGACACTCTCTCTCTCTCCCTCCCCTAAATGACACTCTCTCCCCCTCCTCTCAATATGACCCTCTCCTCCCCTCACCTCATAAGGACACTCTCCCCCTCCCCTCAATATTACACTCTCGCTCCCCTCCCCCTCAATATGACACTCTGTCTCCCCCATCTCAATAGACACTCCTCATCTCCCTCCCTCAATATGACCTCTCCCCCCTCCCCTCAAATGACACACTCTCGATCTCCCCTCCCCTCAATATGACCACGGCACCGCGCTCTCTCCATTCCCCTCCTCCTAAAGCAAGCGCTCGGTCCCCACCCTCCCCTCAATTACCCCTCTCTCTCTCTTCCCCCCCTCTCCCCCGATCTCTCCGCCCTCCTCCACCTACTTACCGCTCTTATCCTTCCCCTCCCCCATCAATATGACACACATCTTTCCCCCTCCCCTCAATATGAGCCCACTCTCCCCTCCCCCAATTATGCCACTTCTCTCTCCCTCCCCTCAATATGACACTCTCTCTCTCCTCCCCTCAATATGACCTCTCTCTCCTTCTCCCTCTCTCTCTCTCTCTCCGCTCCCCTCAATATGACAACTCTTCCCCTCCCCCCCTCTATATGACACTCCTGCCCCCTCCCCTCACTATGACAAAACCCTCCCCCTCCCCTCAATATGAACACACTCTCACTCTCCCCCTCCCCTCAAATGACACGCTCAGTCCTTCCCTCCATGGGCGTCGTCAAGCTGGGGGGGAGGGGGTCTCCTTGCCCCCCCCTTGATCCTGGGCACGCCATACAGCGTGGCGAACAGATGGCACTGCGTGACAGGATTTAGCGGCGCTCTTCTGAAAGAAAACACCTCCCTTGTCCCTCCCTGATTGGCTGTGCTCGCGTGTTTGGGCAACGCTGCCAGGATTATTTTTTTTGGGCCCTCGCAACTCTAACTCAGCGGTGCGCCAAACTGGGTTGCGCCAAATTATTTAGGGGGGGGTGCAGCCTGTTCGGCGAAACCCTGCGGGCATAGTGTTAGTGATGTGTGTGTTTGTACTCTTCCTTGTATCTTGATGTGTGTTGTGTTGTGTGTGTTGTGTGTGTTTATCTATATATGGTATCAGTAGCAGGTGTGTGTTTGTGTGTGTGTGTGTGTGTCTTCTGTCTCCCCGGTGCTGTGTGTGTGTGTTGTGTGTCTCCTCTCTCTTCTCGTGCTTGTTTTGTACTCTCTACTGTCCTCGTGCTGTGTGTGTGTTTGTAGTGTCTTCTCTCTGTCTCTGCATGTGTCGGTTGTGTCTGTGTCTCCTCACCTCTCTCTCTCTCTCTCTATCTCTCCTCTTCTCCCTCTGCTCTCTCTCGACTATCTCTGTCACCAGGGTTTTCCCCCCCCCCATCGCGCTAGCTGCGCGTAGTGGCGGTTGCCGACCCCAATACCCCGTTCAGCCTTTCCCTAGACCCTATTCAGCGGAAAGCCGTCGCTAGGGTGCGTTTACCTGTGGCTCCAGGAGAGCTTAGCGTCCTCTTGCACGGGACCCTGGGGGCCACTTACACACTCTAGGGGGGTGGACTTACACGTGCAGCGCCTCCACCTGCGGGCTCCCACCAGAGGGGGAGTGGATCCTCGCAGGACAATCACTATAAAGCAATACAACCACCGGGGATATATAAAACTAATCTATTTACTTCTGTACACACATATAACCACATCATGATACCTGTTGTCCCTCGCTCAGGAGACACCTACTGCGTCACGCAGGACTCTTCCTTCCCCCAACAAACACCAAGTTATGCCCACCCAGTTTCCAAGGAAAACCCCACCCCCCCCATGTCCCACACTCCTGTGGAGAGTAATGGGTACTGACTGTGCGCAGTCACTAATGTGATTGCCGTTGGCTGACTTATAACGTTAGGATCCTTCCGACTCACTCTCGATGCTCTGGGCTGCAACTCCTTCTAAAAGGGTCACGTCCTTCGATCATTTCTATCCCAGGTACTTCGGCCGTGGACCCCAACGAGGGTCCCACCTTTCACTGGAACACAAGTACCATCTCTTGGGGTACCACAAAAGCAAACCACCACATTACCGCCACGCCGCTATCCCCTGTCTATCCTTGAACTATCCTAGCGTGACCTGCAACCCTAAACCTAGGGCCTGTCCCCTGATGACGCAAACCTGGGTGGGCTTAGGGGACATCTCCTAGGGCCCCCATCGGAGTCGGGAGTGAGCCCTTTCCCCCTCCCCGGAGCTACCCCGATCCCCTAAGCCTCCTCCCTAACATAGCTACCTCCTACACCTCTAGCTACTACTCCCTATCCTACCATCCCTGCAGCGTATCCACCGCGCACAAACACCGTAGGCTGCAGACATTCACACCCCCTGCCCTCACTGCGCCCAACACATGCAGCGACAACACAACAGCAAGCCATCCTTCTACACCAACACTGGAGGTGATAGCCAGTCTGGGACCTAGGGGTTTAATAGTAGTCCTACTCCTACTTGTCCTACTCTACTTCCCCTAACGAGGCCCAGTCCCTGACTTCCACTAACACCGATTAACCTGAGTTGACCGTGTCCTTACTCTAGGGCATCCCTGGCAACACTCACTATGTGTGATACCTAGAGCTATCTTTGCCAAGGTGTGCTGGCTAGTGCAGGGGATCCCTCTCTCCTCTCCCCTACCCTATTACCGTCCTTTCCCTTGTCTGCCTCCTGCTCTGCTCACTTCCCTGACTGACACCAGCTCCAGCCCGCCAAATGTAATCTATATCCGCTCCAGGGCATCCCCCTGCAGCATGTTGGCTACCTACAGGCACCTGAGTGCCTGTCTCCCTACCCTATTCCTCCTGTGAATTGTAGTCCAGGCCCTTACTATAACATTGGGGCCGCGTGCCTCCTCCCCCCCTCTGCCATACACTATACACTACTCCCAATGGCCCGCCGGGCGATCCTCTCCTATCTTCCCTACTCTCCGCGCGACCTTCCTAATAGCTGCCCTTAGCTCCTACCAACCTATCTGCGCATGCGCTACCTATCTGTGCTCCCTGCCCTCAACGCGCGCTCACTGCGCAATGCGCGCTTGAGGCTCAATGGCGGCTCTGCTCTCTGCGAACCTCCGTGAACCTTAGATACGCGATCGCGGCCTTAGCAAACGGCCCGATCGCGTCCCGCAACCGCCGCAGACAGTAGAAGCCCGCGCTGCTCCCTGCGCCAGCCCCCACCCTTGGAAGCAGCCTTCGGGTTTTCAGTCCCCGCGATCGAGCTTGCGCCAGGGAATGGGGGTCTCCAAGGAGAAAAGGTGACCTGGCTACACTCTCCCCTGGTTAAACCCCAACGCCGCTCGCTTGGGAACCCTCATCACAATCCACATGGCACAATTTTACAACTTGAAAATGACATGGCATAACCCTAACACTCAACCGATCGCTGCACATCCATGAAACTGGACACATCACACCCAGTTATTACTACCCGACGGGCCACCAGGCTGAGTATCACTGCTTGCTGAGACCATTTTGGGGGGGCCCCTAAATTGAACATGTGGGGGGGGTACTCACTTTGCTCCGTGAGCCTCCCCGGGGTAAATCTCTCGGAGAGCAACCCCTACAAAAGAGCGTACAGTTACTGGCTCTCGCTACTTCCTCCCCCTGGTGACGGAGTAGCACAGTGGGCCTCTGATTGTGCCTTTACTTACCCACTGCATCCGCGGCAAGGGATGCGGTATACCCGGAGGGCCAGGACCTATTCCGCGGACTCCACCACTGCAATGCAACGCTCCTTTCTGGGCTTAAAGGATGGCCATATCCCCTGGATCTTCCTTTACACAGTCCTTGGTCCCCATAAGTTTTTCGAGTCATCACCACTGAGAAGCGAGCACTGAACAATTCTCGGTTTTCACCTGGCAGGGGGGAAAAAGTAAGACACCTTAACCCTGCGGTGATTCACGGTGGCCACAGGTCCTCGGGGGGGGACGCTGTCAGTTCCCACCCTTGGTGGTATCGCGGGACCTGCCCCCACGGGCACTTCTGGGGCAGTCAGCTACGCGCTGGAAACTCGGGTAGCGTTGGATCCCAGTCCTGGACCTCTTGCGTCGGAGCACCACTGTTCTCATACTCCTTCAGAACCGCAACTCTGACCTTCTTCACGGCCACTTCCATCGGATATTGTGGGAGTTAGGGAGTTCCTTACCACTCACTGGCTTGGGGATGGTTCTCCCAATGAGAACACCTCCCCCAGACGCGCATGTTATTGAGGGGAGGGGGAGAGAGTCATATTGAGAGGAGGGGGAGAGAGTGTCATTTAGGGGAGGGGGAGAGAGTGTCATATTGAGGGAAGAGAGACATGGGGGGGTGCTGACTTGTGGGGGGGATGCTGACATGGGATGCTGACTTGGGGGGGGGCTGCTGACATGGAATGGGCTGGGGGGGATGTGGAGGGGGTATTGTGTGTTTGATGTGGAGGGGGGTATTGTGTGTTTGATGTGGTGAGGGGGAGATATGGGGGTATGAGAGATAGATGGGAGTATCGTAAAGGTTGATAGTGAGGGGTTCTGGGGGAGATATGAGGATGATGATGATGATGAAACCCGTGCGGCCCAAATTTTTTTTCCTTGGAGCAGTTCGGCCCTTCTCACTTTACGAGACAGGGGCTAAACAAGAGTATTAATCTACATCGCCACAGCATCACACGCGGAACAAGATACGTCCGGACGGCGAACATTTCTCTGACTCTGGCCATAAGATGAACGATCTGAAGGTGGCCGTACTCAAAGGTAATCTTTGAACACACGAAAGAAAGACGGTTGCATGAATATAAAGTTATGCAACTGTTCGGGACACTTAGCGGTGGCCTAAACTGAAACCACCGTTTTATTAGTCACTACTGACACGAGAGAACTCTCTTCCCATGAGTGCTAATGGCCATGTCTATACATACTGCTCTACATGTATGCACATACAGCTGTCTGTTACACATACAAATACTCTATGTAATTCTATCCCTATATACCAATAGGGACCACATAGTATCTACACACACTTTTGTAATGCAACACCCTCATACATATTTCCACACCTTGGATATACACTCCCACTCCACACACACCTTTTGTAAAGCACTGTATACACTGTGGGCTCTTTATTTATTTATATTTACATACATACATACATACATAAATACATACACACACACTCTTACATCCCTAACATTCAGGGACTATTTAACACCTCAAGTCATAAATCGCATACTACACACAGGGGAGGTATAGGCTCTGGTCACAGATAACATTCCAATATGCACTGTTTTTGAGTAAACCCCTTGCCTGCTTTATTCAATGTAACACCGCCGGAAGAAGAGATCAGTGTATCTCGAAAGCTCGCACAAATAAAAGCATTTCGTTAGCCACAGAACGGTATCATCTAATCATTCTTGATTATTAAAGCTCGGCTAACACGGTAGAGATACGTCTACATCTATTTATAAATTTTGTTTGAGGTGGTAATCAGCCTAGCTACCCACCCAGTTATATAGGGCGTATACAGTACTGTCTAGTTATTCTCCAAGTGGAGCAGGTTTCTCTTTTGTGTTTTGTGTTTACATTGATAAAGGAACAGACAATAAAGCCTACATTAATTTCACCCTAGAACAGTCTCCATTCGCATACCTCTGCACACATCTCTTACAGTACCTATTATCCATGGTTAGCTTGAGTTCTGTTTCATTTAGATACTTAATTTGCCCAATGCCATAATTATAGTGCACATTCCTTTATACGATGCCAATATCTGCCACAATCAGAGGCATCACGTGGAAAGTGTGCTAGAAACGAAAGCGGCAGGACATGTAAACTTCTTCAGAGAATCAGTTAGGACAGCTTTCTAAAATTAGACAAAATGAGTGCCAAATGTCACTCCTTTTTAAGAAATGCCATTCATAATTGCAATCTTGGCTTCACAGATTTAAATTAAGAGTCACTTAAAAAGGATTGATTGGAACCATTGGTTGTTCATTCACATTTTGCACTCTTTTACAAATCACGCATCTTAGCCAAAGATCTTGACAGCTGTGTGAATGAGGATGTTACCTCCTGCAGAGACACAGTTCAGAGTTGTACTATACTAAATATGCAGCCCTGATTTACTGCAAGCTCCACTGTTTAAATTACACACTTAGTATTTCCAGCAGTGTCTTTGCTTCCTCATTCCCAATCCAGTTCCCATAGCAATGTATTACAGATCCCAGAGGCACTGATGGGGTATGGCAGCTCTGAAAAGATATTCAGTGACTTCCCACCGTTTATCTTTGTCTTTGTTAATTTTCACACTAGACTAACTGTTTCTTCCTTATCTTATTTCCACTTCCTCTATTCCTTTCACAAACACTGTATATTATATTTTGTTTGTATATTTCTGCAATACCCGAGGTAGGACCATGAGAGGTTCGAAAGCTTATAACATATCAACTACTTGTTGGTGCAATAAAAGGTATCATACACCTACTTCCTCCTTTGCTACTACACCTTTTATCTGTGACCCTAGACCAGGGGTCGGCAACCTGCGGCTCCCGAGCAGCATGCGGCTCTTTCAGCACCTACATGCGGCTCTCCTCCATCCGCAGGTTGCCGCTCCCCAGCTGCTGCCTTTCCCCCTCAAAGGGTTGCTGCCGGTAGCTACGGGGGGTGGAGGGGGGCGGGGGACTGAGCGTTTTTAATTCAAAAATCCAAAAAGATTCTCTTTTGGAGATGAGATTTATTTTATCTCCTCCTCGCTTGCAAAAGGTGGGACATTCGATGGCATGACATTTAAGCCCTGTTGGATTCTGGGCATGTTCTAATTTAAAGTGACACATTATGGGACACAAATCCCCTTTTGATGTTATATATGTGCTCCCCTAATCTTCTTGCCTTCGGTGATCTCCCTGCTGGCATGCCTCCTGCACTGTCCCACGCCGAGCCACTCTGATGCCGACGCGCAACTTTATAAATGTATATTTACACACATACACATGCACACATACATACACATACACACACATCACTAACATTCAGGGACCATTTAACACCTTAAGTGATAAATCGCATACTGCACAGGGGGAGGGATAGGCTTCAGTCACAGATGCATTCAAAGATGCACTGTTTTTAAGTAAAAACCTTTCTTGCTTTATCCATTGCAACACCGCCGGAAGAAGAGATCAGTGTATCTCGAAAGCTCGCACAAATAAAAGCATTTAGTTAGCCACAGAAAGGTATTGTCTATTCGTTTTTGATTATATACAGTATAATTTGTTTGTATGTGTATTGGTATGGAGCTGGTTTTCAATATGCTTTGCAGAAGATAGCCCCTTGTGTAGTGATATAGATATATAGATGTAATAAAAAGATCACTTGTGAGCACATTCACATGTCTTAGACAGGGCTGCAACCTGCCTTCACCATTATCACCTAGCATTCAGTGCTTCCACTGCAGCAAGGGATTCTGGGAAATTACATGCAAATGAGCACACCGTGTCACCTTTTGCCTGAAAACCATTTTTACATGGAACCGTTATACGCTAATGCTCGCTGTTAACACAGCTTTTAAGCACAGAATGGGATTATATGCCAAGCCAGAGAAACCACTCACACACATACACACACCCTATATATATATACAGTCATGTGAAAAATAAAGTGCACCCTCTTTGAATTCTATGGTTTTACATATCAGGACATAATAACAATCATCTGTTCCTTAGCAGGTCTTAAAATTAGGTAAATACATACAGGACCCCTATAAGCTCATATTGAACCCCCAAAATAACCACAACATATATATATACTGTATATATATATATATATATATATATATATATATATATATATATATATATGCGTATAAGTGTCAAAGAGGAGTGCTGCTGAACATGGCAATTTATTTTTAAAACCAGAGACAAAACATGAAACACAGACAGAGCTCACGTGAATACAAAACTAACTAAAAAAACTCTCTACCAGCGCTTGATCAAAGTGATAGACTAATTGGTGTGATAACAACAATTGTATGATTACAATGTGATTACATATGCAGCCAAGGGGGCAATAAACAATGGATTGTTCAAATCCAATACCATACACATACAAATACAAAAAATGTCCCCGGCGCAAAGTGTGGTGATGATAATTACAGTACCATATCGAAAGACAGTACTGTTTGAAAAGTCAGTCCTGGTAGTAGAATAATTCATCAACAGTGTGAGGTAGATTTTCCTCTAGGCGTATTCCCTTGTGTTGTCTGCAATAACAGATGAAGAAAACACACCATTGCGCAGTATACAGACTCAATTGCCCCAACCTGAAGAGGAAAATCCCTACTTACAGGATATTTTCTTGTTCATTCGGAGGAGAGAATCTGTTCTTTAGCTCTCTTCCTCCACCTTGATCTCCACGGGCCCCTCGTGGTTCCTAAGGTGGCTCTCTTCAACTCGGTCTGCATCGTCCCAGTAGCAGCATACACCACAACAACCGTGGTTGGAGAAAATGGAAAGACAGCCTAGTGTACTCCGCAAATTTTATTTAACAATGTTAAAAAGCAGCGATGTTACACTCACATTTTGCGAGGGCAAACATGCCGCTCAAGAATGCTGTCCGCAGCCTGTGTCCACTCGATGGTGTGTTGTTCACGACGTCGCGCGCCAACCGATGACGTCAGCGGCGCAGCGCCCGAAGTTCTCCCCACACCACGAGATGCAACGCAGGTGACAGCTTACAACTTGCACTGTACTAGAGACTCCCTCCTCTCTTAAACTACTACGACTCTTTTTCGTGACTCTACGTCACTTCCCAGGAATGAAGGAGTTCCATACCTGGTGCTTGCCGTAAGACAAAGCACTAAAACTTGTACTTCCCCCAAAGGTCTGCGATCATTTTCGTCAGCTGTAATGGAGTATTGCCAGGACGCCAGAGAACAGCTTGAAGTGTCTAGCTTTCGGTTTGGGTCAACCGTCCTCACTACTACCCTTTTAAAAATTATCAAACCACTAAAAAAATACTTACCAATTTAAACTTAAATTCATAAAATAAACACGATCCTATATTGATCATAAACTAATGTTTAACATTGATCATTACACCAATTCAATAGAAACGATAACTACATGAAGAAAGTGAAACAAGCAGATTCTACGTTCTTATTTCAAAGTATGCCAGATCCAATCAATATTTAACCCATGGGGACAAGGTTTTCATGACATATGCCTGGCTGGGCTTGCATGTTGTCCAAAAGAAAATTTTTGGAAAGTTATGGGAAAAATTCTGCGTCCCTCTCTCCCCTCGATGAACAGGAAAATATCCTCTGAAGTATGGATTTTCCTCTTCAGTTGGGCAATTAGTCTTATACTGCGCATTGTTTTTTCCTTCATCGTTATGTCGACGACACAAGGGAATACGCTAGAGAAATCTACCTCCACAGCTGTTGGATGATCATTCTACTACCAGACTGCTTTTCAACATGACTGTCTTTCGATATGTACTGTAATTAACATCACCACACTTTTGCGCCGGGGACATTTTTTGTACTTTGTAATGTCAGACAGAGGCTTCAGTGCTACATCCCTACACTAATACAAACGTACAGTGCCAATATATATATATATATATATATATATAATATTATATATATATATATATATATCTTTTGAAGAAAGGTCTTTTAGTTTTAACCCTTTGGCCAAAGTGTGTGAGCCCTTGAGCCCCTCAAGGCAAACCACTCTCAAGGGTCCTACACTAACATTATTCTAATAACCTGACTATCCGAAGGAATGATTTTATAAATGCTTGCAAATTTAGTTGCATAGTTCTAAGTCTGATTGAACTTAGAACTATGCAACTAATTTTGACAGATTTATTATAAATCATTCTTCCTGGTAATAGGGGTGATAAACCTTTTGTGGTGGTGAGGTAAGGGGTGGCCTGTGTGAATAGATTGGACTGTGGATAAAGTCCTGTTCCTTTAAACGAATACTTCAAGAGAGGGGAGACAAAACATAGAAAACACTGCAATAGTGCATTACTCAGGGACTATATATGGTTAAATGATCAGAGCAATTTATTATGACAACAATGAAAAAATATAAAAAAGCGTACATATGTACATCAAGTGTAAAACATCACAGTGCAGCAGCACCTGAATGAATAAAACTTTGCTCCGCCGTGGGAAAAAATTGGAATCCTACTCATCAGAGGTGGCTAGGACATGCGCATATGTTTTTGGTCTTTAAAGCTGATGGACACCGCTCGCCGTGGGGTGAAGTACACCAGTACCTCGAGGAGATCCGCCTTCCGTGCTCGGAGTCAGCTGCTACCAGAGTCTCGTCGATCGGCTCCTATGCTGACGTCACCACTGGTATCTACTGCTACGGTGTCCCTGCTGTGTCAAAATTGTCCAAAGCGTTTCGAAACTCCTAATTGTGGGTTTCTTCATCAGGGATAGATGGGTGTGTACTCCTATATATACACCACCAGACTTTCAATTCGGGCAATTAACATCATTAGGTCATTAGAAAACGGCCAGTAATACCGTAATATCCTCAAACATTTTGGGTATATAGATAGAACAATGATTCACTTATAATTCGACAACAAAAGATGAAAAATAAAAGATACAAATATAATGGAGATATCAACATATGGAAATCCTAAATACTTAGATACTAGGTCGTCCTGTTGTGAATATTAATTACATCAGACTGCAAAATTTATATAAAAGGAAGATAGGGTAATTAGACCCACCTTCATACAAAAAGATTTACATGGGAAATAATTACCATTATATATGTAAGTATTTACCATTATATATGTAAGTAAATCTTTAAATTCTAACTAAGGACGACCAAGTATAGGTAAGTCAGACAATGATTTTAACTAACACATACAGCAAAAATACAACAAAAATTTGGCTATTGACACTGGAATAATGGATATACATATAAATACAACAAATTATTTCAAATAAGATGAAAATAGAATTCATCATAGATATTGGAGAGGCACTTTGAAAGGACTGAAAAAATGGAAATTAAATAACTAAGTACATTCCCACTTTTTAGAGTGTTCTCGAACATTGAGTTAATACCTAAATTCAATTTGTAATGATTAGTTAAATATAAATAATGATTAATTAAATATAAATAATGAATAATAAAATCACCAAGAACAAATCAATATAATATTATATAAACCGTCAATTCGGAAGGTCATCTAATGTTATATGAAGGGAGAGATGTTATTAAAAGAAATAATTAAAAGAAAATATTATTTAAAGAAAATATTGATTAAAGAATGTTATTTAAAGAATATTATCTAGAACATATTATCTAGAAAGGCTGGCTCTAACGATAATTTGTGGTGGACTGTTTTGATCATAAGTACAGTGCTTGTCGGCAGACAAATAATTGTCCATACTATACATTTAGGAATTATTTAAGAAAAGCAGATAGGTCAAATTCTATGTTCAAGCCCTGTGGACTGAGCGTTTTTAATTCAAAAATCCAAAAAGATTCTCTTTTGGAGATGAGATTTATTTTATCTCCTCCTCGCTTGCAAAAGGTGGGACATTCGATGGCATGACATTTAAGCCCTGTTGGATTCTGGGCATGTTCTAATTTAAAGTGGAGCGACACATTATGGGACACAAATCCCCTTTTGATGTTATATATCTGCTCCCCTAATCTTCTTTGTAGTGTTCTGTTCAGTAGTGTTCTGCCCGTGCGGCCCACATATTGTAGGCCACACGGGCATTCCAAAAGGTAAATCACAAACTGGCTATGACAATTGATCAGTGTTCTAATAGGATACTCTTTTTGTGTGACATTAGATATGAACTTATTCGTCTTAATGCTATGCTGACAGGCTATACATTGTGCACAAAGGAAGTAGCCCTTGACCACCTCTCTTGTTTTTGGAAAATTTCTACTGAAGGGACAACTAGGTGATAATTTCATTTTAAGATTATTTGCTCTCCTGAAGTATATTTCTGGTTTATCTTTTAGATGTTTTTTAAGGAGTTCGTCCTGTTTCAGAAGACCCCAAAATTTCCCAAATGTTTTTATTATCTGTGGTGCAAAAGAATTGTATTGTGTGATAAAAGCCACTGTATCTGTCTTACTGTCACTCGTCTCCTTTCGTTTATATTCCAATAAATCCGATCTTGTCATGACTTTTACTGTGTCAATGGCTCTATCAAGCAAATGTCTATTATAATTGCGATCAATGAACCTTTGTTTTAGAGTTTCTGCCTGTGCATCAAATACCAGAGGGTCTGAGCAATTTCGTTTAACCCTGGCCAGCTGTCCGTTAGGAATATTCTTAATCCAATTAGGATTATGGTGACTGCTGGCCAGAAGGTAGTTGTTTGCTTGCACTGGTTTATAATACGTTTTTGTTTGAAGAGTGTTGTTTTCAATATATAACTGAAGGTCCAAAAATTCAATACAATTCTTACTTTCTTTAAATGTAAATTTTAAATTTCTATCATTCCCATTTAGATGTAATTTGAACAGCTCTGATTCACATGGAGCACCCCTCCATATGAATATTACATCATCTATGTAACTCCGCCACAGGACCAAATTTACCCCCAGCTCTGGGTTGGACCAGATGACATCATCCTCCCACTTATCCATATACAGATTCGCGTAGCTGGGGGCAAACTTGGTACCCATGGCGGTGCCACATATCTGCAAATAGAACTGTTCCATTAATACAAGTAGTTATGCCTTAAAAAGAATTTAATTGACTCCATTAGGAATTTAGCCAGTTCGACAGAAATTAATTTATCCTGTTCAAAAGTTGAAGCTATTGCTTCACAACCTTTCTCATGTGATATTACAGTATAGACTGATGTAACATCTGGTTGTCACGGTAGCTTGTGACAGGCTGTAATTTACAGCAAAACTATATATATATATATATATATACCTGGGTTTGAACTGGGACGAGACTTAGATATGATAAAATGTAATTTATTCCTTGATAAAGGTGAACACAAGAGATTATACAAATAACAGGCAAAATATAGACACTTACTTAAAGATTAGGACAGAAGGCCATCAGGATACAGACTGGGCCACTTCTCCCATATATTTCAGTTGACATCACAGCAAGACAGGCAGGTCATACAGCAAAACCTGCATTATCCCAAGACCTTGCATAAAGACACAGGCCTGATGACATGCAGACATGAAGATCATTTGCATGAAGAACATGAAGAACAATGGGTAAAAGGTAGTTCTGACTTATATATCATTTTAACCTCTTCTTTCCCAGTTACGGCGCCGTGCCATCTAGCAAAAGTCCCTTTGAAGCTTTTGAAGCTGACTGGGGACTTCCATTGTTCAGTGTGAAAAGTTACACTTAACTGGTTAGTTCCTTTTGGTCAGTTGGGCCAAGCATAAGCAATTAGCAATTTAGCCTTTGATGACCAGGCAATGTGAATCCCAGCCTTTCCTGCTCATTATCATAACAGGGGGTTTCACTTTCTCAGAACTCAACCAAAATTTCATATTTAATGCAAATCATTGCCTAACTTCCATTCCGTTATACATACAAGCAGGTGAGACATATTAATACATTCCGTCACACCTGACGCTCGCAGAGAGACCAAACATTACAGTGTAATATGAAAATTAATAGAGATATTAATATCTGGCATTTCGCAGCAGTTACATATACAGTGTTTAGACTCCCAAAGATATGCTAAATCCCACTAATACTAATATGTAATTCTTAACTTGGTCAGCCAAGGATATCTCATAATATTCTTATATTTAATAAGGACACCCATTCAGATATCCTCCTTGGGTAGCCCCACACTGGCCGCACTCAATAAACCTTTTGAAGCAGGCTCAAATCTTAGCTCAGCCAGCGTGGCCCATTCACACCTCCCTTTTGATAGGGACTTCCAGAGGGAAGCGTTGCATACAAAACTGTAGACTCAATGAGGTCAACGCATTTGGCTAGAGGTACATTTTAAAAACGTGCAAAAAAGTCCACACTTTATTCAAAAATATATGTACCCTCTTATGACAAATTTATATTTTTAATATGGTGGGTACGCTTGGAGGTTACCCCGGAGGCTGCACCCCCGATCGATTCAGGGAGAGACTGGCCACTCCGTTCCCAAATTAACCAGTTTTAAGGGAACCGTAGTCGCATTGCATATAATATTAGCTACCTCTAAGTTACCCTGGGTAGGTTTGTGTTATTCAGACAAGGATTTTAACACCAGATAACATAAAACCATGGGGAGTAAGCGGGAACTAAGGCATTTTCATGTCTATAACGAAGGGTTAAAATCACCATTTCTGGGCCTCACGCCCAGTTTAACCCATGTGCTCCCTGGCTGATGGTTAGAGGGTGGCCAATTGGGGGGTAACTCCGTTAATGCCCGGCCAACCCTCACTAGCGTCACAAAAGCGTCACACCTCCCCCCTCCAGTGGCCCCCGGGCCCCCATCGGCCGTCCCCCTGGCCCTGGGCTACCACTTGCGCTCTTGCCGCCGCAATAACATCCTGAGGGATTGCCTGGCCAAATTGTCCTCCGGCCATGGACCGTACACAGTGGATTGTAAAGTCCGGTCCTGCGGCGCCTGGCACCACCGTGGCTCCGGCCTTCTCCTTTTTGCCTCCCTCCTGCCCCCCACCCAGTGTCTGGCGAACCCAATACCATAGGTGAAGGGCCCCTGTGCAGACCATGCTGCCTTGCCCAGGCTGGGCATGTCTCTGCACCCCCAGGAGACTTCAGCTATCGCAGCACAGACCGTCGCTTTCCTGTCAACCAAGTCTGGGCAGTTTTATGTCCTATCTTGTAGTGACCCTACCTGCCTGGCTCGTTGAACCCTGCCACCTTTAGCTGCTCCCTATACTCCTGACTCTCCTCCTGGCTTCCTATCTGACGCCACACAGCCCTCCCTTTGGGAACCCTGGGAATCTGTCAGGGGGTCCTCCCTGAACCCCTTCATAGGCAAGGACTTTCTGCCTACCTATCCCTCCTTATAGCCCTCCCCTTTCTCTCTTCCCCTCCTCCGCTTCTGTCTTCCAGCTGCCTACACCCCACTTGCGTCCTTCTTCCCCTGCTTCCCAGGGGGTTCTCTGCCAGCCTCCCCTAGGCCCGCACCTCAGCCCTGCTGATGACTGCTCTTCTTACCTACCTCCCGGGCATCCGCACCTGCACTCCGCTCCTCCCTGGGCACCTAACCAACCTGTACTACCTGAGTTCCCCTACTTGTCTCCCCCCTCCAACCTTGTGTCTCCCCCTTACAGATGAGTCTCAGGGGCACTCCGATCACCACCGCCCTTAGCTCTTGCTGTCCGTATCTCTGGGGTGCAACAACTGGCCACTGCCCATGTCCCCCCGCCCATAGCTAGGCTGCACAGGGGTTGCTGATCTGAGACAACCCCCTGCGGCTCTGCCATGGTAACGTGAACTCTCGCTGCAATACCTGCGCTTTCACCTGCTGCTTTCCCTTCCCTGCTACCACTACCCTCCTTCTCCTCACTGAGATCCTGCTGCTGCTACCTACCTGCAGCCTCCCCTCACTCCGCTTCTTTCCCTACGAATCCTAACCTGGTCCTAGGGACACCTGAGTGAGGCCATCTCCTGACCCTTCTCCCACGTCTCCCCATTACGCAGTGAGGACTCATTGGTCACCTCTCAAAGATCACCACCGCCTTAGCTCTGGCGGGCAGGTATCCCTAGGGTGGCAAAAGAAATCCCTGCCACTGCCCGCGGGCCCCGATACCCCCTCCGCCCATAGCCGGTTGACAGGAGGCTCTGACTGAACAACCCCCTGAGGCTCTGCCCAGGGTAACGGGAAACTCCTCGCTGTCAATCCTGCGGCTTTCCCTCCCTGCTAACCACTAGCCCTCCTTCTCCTCCTCCGGATCTGCTGCTGGCTCACCTACCTGAGCCTCCCCTACGTCTGCTTCTTCTCCTACTAATTCTACCTGGATCCTAGGGCCCTGGTGAGCATCTCCCTGCACTGTCTCCCTGTCTCCCCCTTACTACTGGTGTATGAGCTCAGGGTTGGCTGTTGGCAGATCACCCACCTTAGCTCCTGGCTGCATGTAAATCTTGGGGTGTCTAACCTTTGGCCAACCCCTGGTACCTCCAGCCCATCGCAAGGCGGCGGGGGGCAAAAACCGGTGGGGCTCTTACCTGAGAGTCCCGCTTTCTGCTCCGCCGGTTTGGGGAGGTCTAGCTGCCCTAAC
>WSYH01013955.1:0-16313 GCA_036426205.1 Ascaphus truei | reverse complement strand
GCCGATACGCATCACTCTGCGCTGTGCTGCTGATACGCATCGCTCTGCGCTCTGCCGCCATTACGCTGCGCTCTGCTGCCGATACGCATCGCTCTGCGCTCTACTGCAGATACGCATCGCTCTGCGCTGTGCTGCCGATACGCTGCGCTCTGCTGCCTCGTTGCCAGAACCCTCTCTTCTCTCCCCAGAGGATTGGGGTGATCAGAAGTGCCTAACTGCCCTGCCTTATATCTGCAAACGGAGCAACAGCACCGCCCCAAGGCCCACAATCCCCCCCCTCACTCCCCCTGCCACTGGGGGCTGTCCCCGAGGGTGGCTACCATTCCTCAGCAAGGTGAGTAGGGGGCAGGAGAGAGGGGGAGAGAGAGAGAGAGGGGGAGAGAGAGAGAGGGGGGTGCCCAGAGGTGAGAGGCGTGGAGACATCACTGGAGGTGGGGGGTTGTATGCAAGCTGCCCAGAGGTGAGAGGCGTGGAGGCATCACTGGAGGTGGGGGGTTGTATGCAAGCTGCCCAGAGGTGAGAGGCGTGGAGACATCACTGGAGGTGGGGGGTTGGGATGGGGTATTATTCAGCGGTTAAAAGCAGGGGGGGGGGGCGACTTCAGTCCTCAAGGTCCACCAAAAGGTCAGGTGTTCAGGATATCCCTGCTTCAGCACAGGTGGTTCAATGGGTCCCAGCGCCAGCACAGGTGGTTCAATGGGTCCCAGCGCCAGCACAGGTTGCTCAATCAGTCCCTGTTTCAGCACAGGCGGCTCGATCAGCCCCTGCTTCAGTACAGGCGGCTCGATCAGTCCCTGCTTCAGCACAGGCGGCTCAATCAGTCCCAGCTTCAGCACAGGTAGCTCATTCTGTCCCAGCTTCAGTACAGGTGGCTCGATCAGTCCCAGCTTCAGCACAGGCGGCTCGATCAGTCCCTGCTTCAGCACAGGTGGCTCGATCAGTCCCAGCTTCAGCACAGGCGGCTCGATCAGTCCCAGCTTCAGCACAGGCGGCTCGATCAGTCCCTGCTTCAGCACAGGCGGCTTGATCAGTCCCTGCTTCAGCACAGGTGGCTCGATCAGTCCCTGCTTCAGCACAGGTGGCTCGATCAGTCCCAGCTTCTGCACAGGTGGCCCAAATAAGTCCCTGCTTCAGCACAGGTGGCTCGATCAGTCCCAGCACGCAAAATATTGTGTTATATAACGCAGAATATCATAATATACCACACAGTATGCCGGATAGAGCAATAACCCCCGCCACATCTGTATATAAGAACAATATTTCTGCGAGGTGTGTTTGATTGATGCACAGAGTATGTTTGCAGGAAGGAAATAACTCTCTCCTTCTCCCCCCTCTCTTCTCCCTCCCCCCTCTCTTCTCTCTCCCTCCTCTCTTCTCTCCTCTCTTCTGTCTCCTTTCTCCTCTCTCTCCCTCTCCCCTCTCTTCTGTCTCCTCTCTCTCTCTCTCTTCTCCCTCCTCCCTCCCCTCTTTCCCCTCCCCTCCCTCTCCTCCTCTCTCTTCTCTCCCTCTCCCCTCTCTTCTCTCTCCTCTCTCTCTCTTCTCCCTCCTCCCTCCCCTCTTTCCCCTCCCTCTCCTCCCCTCCCTTTCCTCCCCTCTCTCTTCTCCCCTCTCTCTTCCGTTCTGCTTTTCTCCTCCTCCCTTTTTCTAGCGGAAGAGACTGACTTTGTCAAATCCGGTAAGTACCCGCAGATACTGTGACAAAAAACATCCATTTTATTGGCTAACCGGTCATCCTACTTTCTAAAGGATGACCAGGCCAGAACTGACCCACTAAGTACTTGAAAACACCCCCAGTTGGACCCTGGCATAAGGTCCACATTGGCCAAGTTGAGCAGAATGACCAGGAGACTTCTCAAAATTTTAGCTAGACGCCATGGCATTTGTGTCTTTGTGGATGAAGGTTTCCACTTGAAGACACCCCCCTGTGGGCCCTTGGGATAAGGTCCACATTGGCCAAGTTGGCCAGAATGACCAGGAGACACCTCAAAATCTTAGGTAGACCCCATGGTAGTTGTCTTTTTGTAGTTGTCCACTTGAAGACACCCCCATTTGCCCCCTGGCATAAGGTCCACGTTGGCCAGAATGACCAGGAGACACCTCCCAGTCCTGTGTATTATTGCAAGGACGCGCTATGTACATAAATGGCGCTATATAACTAAAGATATCCATCCATACATATCCAACAGTCATTAGAATTGGATTTGGGGATTGGCGCTAACCTCGGGGAACAGAACGCCCGGTGGTGAATTTGCTAACATGACGTCGGGAGTTCCGAGTTACCGGAGCTTTGTGGATCCTCTGTGTGGACGTACCACAGGTTTTAATGAGATATACCATGTCTCCGTGTGTCACCAGGGGAGTAACTTACCTTTGGTGCCAATTTCTGCTCGCCCTTCCTTTCCATTCATACATTCCCGCTCTCCGGGGTTTTCCGACTGGCGCCCCGTTCTTCTTAACGGTTCTGCATCCCAAAGCCCTTGACGCCCCCTCTCCTCCGTTTCCCCCCCCTTCCCCTGCAGCTCTCCCGGAGCACACGACGGCGGTGGCAGTGGTCATCCTGTCCACGGTGGCTCTCTGCGTCCTGATTGCCGTCAGCATCTACCTGTACCGGCGCCGGAAGCAAGCAGAGGAACGGGGGGCCTTCGAGAGCGCCCGATACAGCCGCACCAACTCCGAGCCGGGGGGCTCGGCGGAGAAGAACATCTTGGTGTCGGATATGGAGATGAACGAGCAGCCGGAGTAGAAGAAAGGGGGAGAGAGAGAAACGGGCAAGGAGCGAGGGGGGGGAGGAGGGGCAAAGCTCAAGGTAGTGACTATTTGATTTGGCCAGGTGACCCCCAGATTTGGCAAAGCCAAACCTATCTTCGTTTATTATCACCACAGAGGGTGCCGGTTGCCCCCTTTTCCAGATGATCATCTCGAACCCCGATTAAGTGCCAACAGGGGCGGTGTCGCCAACACATTGCTGTGCAAAGTGTTGCCAGCCCCCCTGCAACACTCAAGGGGTTAAAAAAAAGTGCCATAATTTGGGAACCGTCCTCTAAGAATCCCAAACCCTCCCCCCCCCTCCCCTCCAAGAGTTAACGTCAGCAGCAAACCCCCTTTCCCCTCCCGATTGACATCCCAGAACCTGTCCCGGGAAAGGAGATCAGGGTAGGTTTTGGGATGGAGATGCGTTCACTCTTACAGGTAACCTCCAGCGCCAGCACCATCTTTCACGTCGCTGTCCCAAATCTGTCACCTGTCACCCCCTGTTCTGGTTGACCTCCATCCCCTCTGCACATTATTTTTTGTAACCACGTCACGCGACAAAAGTATCACCCCACCCCACACCGTTGTTGTCCTCTTCTGCCCCCCTCTTTTCTCCCTCTCGCCTCTTCCTCCCCGCACCCCCCCACCTGAAAGGTTCCTCTCAACTACCGACCATTATATTAATCTGCAGTCTGGCAGCAAGAGAGTTAATGAGAGAGAGAACCCGCCACTCGTAAGAGTGAACGCAGCTTTGAAAGTAAAGAACATTCGTCATCTCCCAAGTATATTGGACAATCTCCAACAATGAAGGATTCATCTCCAGTCAGACTGTGTCGCCTCGCCGGGATTGAGGAGAAACTGCCGCCCCCACCCCCTGTGCGTTTCTCCTGTCCGCGAAATGTGTAGGACTCGGACAAACCAGCGATCATCTCCCATTCGCTCTGCCGCTCCCCCAACCTAACACGCGGAACGTTTTACTGCCCGCTCCCGTGCCACGAAACCGCATCCTCAGGAGCGGCAGGACCAACGCACTCGTGCGCTCCGTTCTGGGGGGGTGGGGGAGCGAGTGCCAAAGTACTATCTATGTATTTATACCTTTTGGTGTATAGGTATATTGAAAATTGCAATAAATTGGAAGCAATCACCGATATCACATTTCTCTGTGCTCCGGCGGTCCCGCGCCTTGATGCGGGCGCCAAAATAACCGCGCGACGAGGACTGTACGGGACGATTAACCGGACAACGGCATTAATAACATATCACATTAATTAAACCAGGGACTCGGTTGCTCCACCATCGCTGTGGGGACACCCTTCCCCTTATGTGTCTTGATCCCCACCTTTCCCACCAGCTGCGACAACAAACCCATGTTTAACCAATGTGGTCTACTCACCTTGCCGCCGGGACCTTTTGCCGCCAAGGTAAGGCCTAACCTTACCCTAAAACCCACTAATCTTAACCCCTAAAGCTAACGCTACCCCTACTCTAAAAACCTTAACACCTTACCCTGCAACTCCTTACCCTAATCCCCTACCCTATAAACCTGACCCCTTAACCTAAAGCCCCTATCCTTAACCCCCGGTCCTAACCACTAAATTAACCCTTAAATTAACTTACCTTGGTGAAGCGCACGGCAGCTGAGCATCAAGTGGCGGAGCGGCTGCTTTGTAGGGTGCCGAACGCCAGTGGAGACTCTCGGTCATGGCAAGATTGCCGCCATCAAATGTCCCATTCCTTAACCATGGTACAAAAATGTGTGTATACTGTATATATATATATATATATATATATATATATATATATATATATATATATAATGCTAAGGATGTCTGCAACGCATTATGAAATCACCAGTATGATGTCAAGTGCCAGCTATATAGCATACCATCCAGTACAACATCCAGTGACTGACGTGCCACACAGGATAGGAGGGAGTGTAGTGTGCACAGAGAGAATACACAGTAAGGCAGGGAAAGGAAAGAGAGGGGCGTGTAGAGGGAGAAAGGGGGTGGCCCGGGATTAAAGGGGTTACACCCCATTTTGCCATCCCCTGACCGCACCAGGGAGACAAGGGGTTAACTGGGCTGACACCCAGAACTGTGATTTAGCTCCTGTTATGACATGTAAATGTACATCCCCCTGTTTCCCCTGCTTTATTGTAACATCTGGTTAATCAATGTCTGCATCACACACACACTGGGATCCATCCGGTAGCACAAGGGTTAATAGTGGTATAGTGATTATAGCCCTTTGTGTAATTTTCCCGCCTTTTCAGGCACCATTTTGCAGGTTCCCATAGGCCGCCATTGAGGCTCTATATCTTTCAATGGCGAATCTTGCTGTGGAGTCCTGATCCTGAGAAGACCAGCAGATGGCGTCCGAGAGGGAGAGCGGCGGTTGCCCATTGAAAGTCAATGGGCTCATTGACTTCAATGGAGAAATCCTCGAGAGAGCTTTCCAGGAACGAGTTGGCTGCCGTCCAAACCGCTTAACCGCAAAGCGGATACAATTTCAATAGGTGAGCTTTGATCACTTACAAGTCAAGTTCAACGACAAGTGGCGTGGGAATAAACAGTTCTAGGGCACCTAGAAATAAAATTCTTTCTGTCCCTAGTTCCTAGACCTCCCCCCACTCGACCACAACCGGGTCCCCGTATCCTGGACCCCCGATAAGGGTCGAACCGAGAAGAGCGGGCCGCGCCATAGGTTCCAATGGCGGCAGCAGAAACAGCTCAGGAAAACGGCTAAGTGTCAAATGCTGAAATTTGATAATCCATAGCTCCGGTTCCGGCGGGCCCAGCGGATCAGGGTTTGGGGTATCTGTAGCCACTGCTCCTGCATCGCTGCAGAACCATCCTTAACCCGCTTGGACCAACCCGACGGAGTATGGACGCCCTTCAATGGCGGCCAAACCCCATTGACCGGCTACGGCGGAAATCTCCCATTGACTTCAACGGCGGCATCGCCCCGTTGAAAGTCTATGGCGGGGATTCCCATAGCCGCCAATGGTGGCGGTTTGCCATTGAAAGTCTATGGCGGCGGAACCCGATGTTTTCAATGGGGATTTAGTGAAAAACCGTGATTTACCCTATTTCCTCGATTCTAAGACGCCATCGATTCTAAGACGCACCCTTGATTTAATAAAAAAATTGTGGGAAAAAAAAACCCAATATATTAAATGTGCAGATTTTTTTTTTTTTTTTAAGCAAACAGTAGCATACATTTATCTGCACTAGAGAGAGGCAGACACAGAATGGGGAGAGAGAGAGACAGTATCGAATGAGCAGAGAGAGAATGGATGGGGGGAGGAAGGAGAGAAAGGAGGGAAGGGGGGTTTCGTTGTTGCAGCATCCTTAGCAGTTATATATATATATGATATATATATATCATATATATTGATATATATAGATATAACATTATACACACTTTATGTACCATGGTTAAGAATGGGACATTTGATTGCGGCAATCTTATCTTGCCATTGACCGGAGCTCGCCCCCTGGCTTTCGGACCCTACAAAAGCACCGCTTGCCGCCACTTGATGCTCAGCTGCCAGTGCGCTTGCAATCAACCCATAAGGTAAGTTAATTTAAAGGTTAATTGAGCTGGTTAGGACCCTGGGTTAAGGTAGGGGCGTTAGGTTTAATGGGTCATTTTATAGTGTAGTTGATTAGTGGAAGAGTTGCAGGTAGTGTTACGTTTTTTTAGCGTAGGGTAGCGTTAGCTTTACAGGGGTAAGATTAGTTGGTGTTTAGGTTAGGTTAGGCCTTACCATGGCGGCAAAAGGTCCCTCGGCAACGGGTGAGTAGCCCCACAATTGGTTAACATGGGTTTGTTGTTCGCAGCTGGGGAAAGGTGGGGATCAAGACAATATAGGGGAAGGTGTCCCCACAGCGATGGTGGAGCACAGAGCCCTGGTTTAATTAATGTGATATTGTTATTAATGGCCGTTGTCCGTGTTAATCGTCCCGTACAGTCCTCGTCGCGTCGGTTTATTTTTTGGCGCCCTCCTCACAGTCGCGGGACCGCCGTAGCACAGAGAAATGGGAATATCGGTGCTTGCTTCCATTTATTGCAATTTTCAATATACCTATACACCCAAAAGGTTATAAATACATAGATAGTTACTTTGCATGGGTCCTCGCCTCCCCCACCCTCCCCCAGAACGTAGCGCACTAGTTCGTTGGTTCCTTCTGCCGCTTCACCCTGAGGATCGGTGTTTCGTGGCAGCCGGAGCGGGCATAACACGTTCCCGCGTTTTTAGTGTTGGTAGGGAGTGGCGCGGCAGAGCGAATGGGGAGATGTCGCTGGTTTTGGTTCCGAGTCCTACTACCATTTCGCGGACAGGAGAAAACGCAAGGGTGGTGGGGGGCGGCAGTTTCTCCTCACTCCCGGGAGGCGACACAGTCTGACTGGAGACTTGATTACCTTCATTGTTTGAGATTGTCCCAATATCTTTTGGGAGATTACGAATGTTCTTACTTTCAAAGCTGCGGCACTCTTACGAGTGGCGGTTCTCTCTCTCAGACTCCTCTGGCTGCCAGAACTGCAGTTATATAATGGTCGTTATTTGAGGAGGAACCTTTCAGGTGGGGGGGTAAGCGGGAGGAAGAGGCGAGAGGGAGAAGAGGGGGGCAGAAGGACAACAACGGTGTGGGGGTGGGGTGATACTTGTGTCGCGTGACGTGGTTACAAATATGTTCCGCCGGGATGGAGGTCAACCAGAACAGTGGGTGACATGTGGACCGATTTGGGACCGTCGAGACACGTGAAAGATTGGTGCTGGCGCTGGAGGTGACCGTGTAAGAGTTGAACGCATCTCCATCCCAAACCTACCCTGTCTCCTTTCCCGTGACCGGTTTGGGATGTTCAATCGGGAGGGGAAGGTTTTGCTGCTGACGTTACTCTGTGAGGGAGGGGTGGGGAGGCAGTTTGGGATCTTAGAGGACGGTCTTCCCAATTATGGCACTTTTTTTTTAACCCTTGAGTGTTGCAGGGGGCTGGCAACCACTTTTGCACAGCAATGTGGGTTGGCGACACTCGCTCCTGTTTTTGGCACTAATCGGGGTTTCGATGAGCAGCTGGAAAAAGGGGGGCAACCGGCACCTCTGTTGGGGGATAAGAAACGAAGATAGGTTTGGCTTTCCAATCTGGGGGTCACCTGGCCAAATCAAATAGTCACTACCATTAGTCTGGCTTGCCCCTCCTCCCCCCCCCCTCGCTGCCTTTGCCCGTTTCTCTCTCTCGCGCCCCTTTCTTCTACCCCGGCTTGCTCGTTCCTCTCCATATCCGATCACTCCAATGTCTCTTCTCCGCCATAGCCCCCCCGGGCTCGGAGTTGGTGGCGGCTGTATCGGGTGCGCTCTCGAAGGCCCCCGTTCCTCTCTTGGCTTCACGGCCCCGGTACATGTATATCTGGACGGCAACAGGAACGCAGAGAGCCACCGTGGACCAGGAATGGACCACTGCCACCATTCCGTCGTTGTCTTCCGGTAGAAGCATGCAGGGGAAGGGGGGGGAAACGGAGGAAGAGGGGGCGTCAGGTTTGGATGCAGACCGTTACCATGAGAACGGGCGCCAGTCGAAAACCCGAGAGAGCGGGACAATGTATGACAACCTGGAAGGAAGGGCGAGCAGAATTGGCACCAAAGGTAATTACCCCCTGGTGGACACAACGAGAACATGGTTATATTCTCATTAAAAACCTGTGTTACGTCCCATCACAGAAGGATCCACAAAGCAAACTCCCGGTAAACACATTCGGAAAACCACTGCCACGACGTCGATGTTAGCAAATTCACCACGGGCGTTCTGTTTCCCCCGAGTGTAGGCCGCCAACCCCAATTCCAATTCTAATGAACTGTTGGATACGTATGATGGACTATCTTTAGCGTTAATCTAGCGGCCATTTATGTACATAGCGCCTCCGTTGCAACTAATACACAGGACTGGGAGGTGTCTCCTGGTCATTCTGGCCAACGTGGACCTTATGCCAGTGGCAATGGGGGTTCTTCAATTGACAACTACAAAAAGACAACTCCATGGGGTCTACCTAAGATTTTTCAGGTGTCTCCTGGTCCTTCTGGCCAACTTGGCCAATGGGACTCTTATCCCAAGGCCCACAGGGGGTGGTTCTCAATGTGGAAAACCTTCAATCCACAAAGACACAAAATGCCATGTGGCGTCTACTAAACTTTTGATAAGTCCTCCTGGTCATTCTGCTCAACTTGGCCAATGGTTGACCTTAATGCAGGTCCCCACTGGGGGCTGTTTTTTCAATTTACTTAGTGGGTCATTTCTGGGCCCTGTCATCCTTTAGAAAAGTAGATACCGGTTTTAGCCAATAAAATGGATGCTGTTTTTGTCACAGTATCTGCTGGGTACTGTACCGGATTTGACAGTCAGTCCGCTCCGCTAGAAAAAAGGGAGGGGAGAAAAGCAGGGGACGGAAGAGAAGAGGGGATAATCTGCAGAGGGGATGAAAGGAGGGGATGAAGAGGTAGGGTCACTATGGGCGGTGGCGGATGATAATAGAGGATCTCTTCGCTATCCTCTCTTGTTCTCAGGGCTCTACGCATATCGTAGGAGCGTGCTTTCTGGGCCCTCTGGTCTGTTCCGTCTTTCTCTCTCGCTCTCTCTAGGGCGACCGCCGCTATTTTGCCTCTTTCTTCTCTCTGTCTCCCCTCTCCCTCCTCTCTTCGCTCCTATATGCTTTGCTGCGCTACCTCTCGTTGTGTCTGTTCTCCTCGAGTGTGTCGCCTTCTCTCTTTCTTTCCTTGCCTGCACACATCTCTGTTTCCATCACTCAAACCCCCCCTCGCATACACTGCTTTTTTCTTATATACAATTTGCTGGGTTATTTCATCTATCGTGCCGGCATACTGTGGGTGGGTATATTTAAGATATTCTGCGTTATATAAGCGACAATATTTTGCTGCTGGTTACTGATCGATGCCACCTGTGCTGAAGCATGGACTTATTTGGGCCTGCACCCTGTGCAGAAGCTGGGACTGATCGATGCCACCCTGTCTGAGCGGGACTGATCGAGCACCGGTGCGGAAGCAGGGACTGTCAAGCCGCCTGTCTGAAGCAGGGACTGATCGGCCTCCTGTGCTGAAGCTGGGACTGATCGAGCCGCCTGTGCTGAATCTGGGACTGATTCGAGCCACTGTGCTGAGCTGGGACTACTGATCGACCCCCTTTTGTCTTAATCAGGACTGATCGAGCCGCCCTGTGCTGAAGCTGGGACGATCGAGCCATACCTGTACTGAAGCTGGGACAGACAGAATGAGCTAACCTTTGTCTGAAGCTGGGACTGATTGAGCCGCCTGTGCATGAAGCAGGACTGATCGAGCGCCTGTATGAATCAGGGGCTGAGCGATCCGCCTGGGCTGAAACAGGACTGATTGACAACCTGTGCGGCGCTGGGACCCATATGAACCACCTGTGCTGGCGCTGGGACCCATTGAACCACCTGTTCTGAAAGCAGGGATATCCTGAACACCTGACCTTTTGGTGGAACCTTGAGGACATCGCAGTTCGCCCCCCACCCCTCTTTTAACACGCTGATAATACCCCCATGCCCAACCCCCCACTCCAGTGATGTCTCCCTCCTATCACCATCTGGGCACTTGCATATCAACCCCCACCCTCCAGTTGATGCCCTCCACCCTCTCACCTCGGGGCAGCTTGCATACCCCCCCCCACCTCCAGTGATGTCTCCGCCTTCACCTCTGGAGCATCTTTCCATACAACTCCTCCCACCTTCCCGTGATGCTCCACGCATCTCACTCTGTGCGCTGGCTACAACCCCCCCACCTCACAAGTGAATGCCGTTGTTTATCTGTAGTTTTTTTTTTTCCCCCCCCCCCCCCCCAAGCCCCTCCCCCCCCCCCCACCCCCCCCAACCCACCCCCCCCCCCCCCCCCCCCCCCCCCCCCCCCCCCCCCCCCCCCCACCCCCCCCCACCCCCCCCCCTCCCCCACCCGCCCCCCCCCCCCAAAAAAACCCCCCCCCCCCCCCCCTTGATTGTTTTTTTCCCACTTCCCACTTTTAATTTTATTTCTTCCTCTCCCCCTCCCTTTGCACTCTTGCCTACAACCCCCCAAAAGAAAGAAAAAAACAAAGACCGTTCCAGTGTATGTCTCCACGCCTCCTCTACTCAACCTCTGGGCAGCTTGCATACAACCCCCCACCTCCAGTGAGTCCTTCACCCTCTCACCTCTGGACGCTTGCATACAACCCCCACCTCCATGGATGTCTCCACGCAGCTCACCTCCTGGCAGCTGCATATAACCCCCACCTCCAGTGATTGCCTCCACGCCTCTCACCTCTGGCAGCTTGCATACAACCCCCCACCTCCAGGCTGTCTCCACGCCTCTCACCCTCTGGCAGCTTGCATATAACCCACCACCCTCCAGTGATGCCTCCACGCCTCTCCAACCTCTGGGCACTTGCATACACCCCCAACCCCCCACCTCCAGTGATGCCTCCACGCCTCTCACCTCAGGGCAGCTTTTGCATACAACCCCCACCTCCAGTTATCCCTCCCCCTCTCCCCTGGGCAGCTTGACATACAAACCCTCCCCCACCTCCAGTGTATGTCTCCACGCCTCTCACCCTCTGGCAGCTTGCATACAAGCGCCCCCACCCTTTCCAGTGTATGCCTTTCCACGCCTCTCACCCCTCTGGGCAGCTTTGCAATAACAAACCCCCCAACCATCCAGTGATGCCTCCACCCACCCAACCACCAAGGCATTTTTTAAATGAATGCGGGGGGCGGATGATTGCGGAAGCCTCTTCAACTTCACTTACATTCTCGTCGGGCAACGCGTCGCCATGCCCCTGCTCCTTCCTTGAACACTACACTCCCGACTCTCCTACTCATCTCATCTGGAGTTTAAGATAATGATGGTATAGGTGACGGAAGACAGAGTGATTGTGTCACGATGCTACAAATAATTGGAGTTTTCTTTTTTGCTTTTCTGTCTCTCTCTCGCCTTACTCCACGTCATTTCTGCTCATCTTTGTGCACTCTCGCCTCCCCTCTCTTGCACTCCATGCCTTAACTGTTATCTGATGCCTTCTGTGCACACTGTTACCGCAGGGGACCAGAAACCGCATATAAAGATTTTATTAAGCCAAGTCTCGGGACCCCTATCGTCTGATTGATGTTTTGTACTCCAGGACACACTTTGAATCTCCATCTCCCTGTGGCTCATGACCCGTGATCGGTGGCTCCTCTCATGTTGTAACCGTTTGATGTTGGAAGTTAAACTCCAGTAGGAATATAATTGAGATTTTCTTTTATTGTATTGTATAGTGGTCGAGTAGTTGTGTGTTAAGTTGCAGTTCCATGGTGTCTGGCATGCATGGCTGGTTTAATTACAGACGATTGAAGTACACATTTTTTTAAAAGCAGGTGAGTTGGGCGGTTCGTTCCATGGGGGGGACCAGAGCCCCACGAGAAATGGGAAGGTGGGGAGATGGGAATTTCTCCAATCTGGGAAACCGTTTGGTTCTGACGAGTGGAGCAAATGTCTACACAGACAGATAGGGGCATCGATCTGCTCGTAGATGAGGATTAGCAAAGACGTGGGCACTGAGCTGGGGGATATAGGCGTTATTATCATGGTCAGTTGTAATTACCTGCCCTCCTGCCTTGTATATAGGGAAAAACGACACAGTCACGGATAGGCCCAGCAAAAGCGGTGAGACCATCATCGCGATTTAGACTGCTTGGTGTGGGGGGTTTGATTGGACGTGCTAGTGCTAAATCCGAGCTGGGGACTGAGAGCTGCTGCTGACCAAGATTCATTGATTTCACTAGAGACACCGAGAACCTAGAAAAGCGCGCAGATATCTCCAAGAAGGCTTGGCAATGCAGGATATAGAAAAGCGATGGACTCTAGGTGAGCTGCCAGAGACTGTGGCAAGTCAAAGTCAAAAGCTTGCGTGTATCGCGACGTGGGGATTTGAACCTTGCTGGGTCCAAACTTGCAACCACCATTCTAGCCGGGATCCAGCAGGTTTGATACAGGAAGTGGGAAGTTTGTTCATAAGCAATGGGGTGGTTCCCTCTGTATGTGTGTGGAGTTGGTGAGTATAGCTGCTGTTGGTTATTTGTGTCTTTTGATGTTAGCTGTTGGCTTTGCCAAAAATAAATACTTGTGTATTGAGTCTCTTGTGTCCTGTCTGTGCTGTAATCCCGTGAAGAGTGAAAGGAGTCATGGGTTCCCTGTGTGACATACAACACGACCTCCTCTCAACTAATTTCAGGTCGGCTGGTCCTCTTCTCCTTGCGTGTTTTATGTTCCTCCTCCATTCTACACTTGCTGTTCTCTTTGCACTCTATCCTCCCCTCTCTTTCTTCCCTCCTGTACTGTGTATTCTCTCTTGCAATACAGTTATAGTGTTCGGGAATGCTCAAATTTTAAAACCATGAACATATTAAAATATCCGGTTCCTTTGGGGTCCAGCAGGTCCAAACTCCCCAGTTCTAATGACCGGAAACTGGGACACCTATGGGTTCAATTTGCACTCTGTACGACCCTGGGAGAACCGGAGTCACAAATACATTTAAAAAGTCCGTTTAACACATTTTAATACACAATCTCAGCGTGTTAATTACCGTATTTCCCTGATTACTAAGACGCACTTTTTTGTCCCATTTGTCACATTCTGAATAGGGGGTTGCGTTTTAGAATCGAGTGTACTAAAAAAAAAAAAAAAAAAAAACACGGCTTTGGGGGCGCTGCAAGGAGGGCTTGCAGATTTCAGCGTTTTACCAAAAGCCGGGTCAAGTCTGCTTTGAAAAGGCACACAGGCAACCCCTCTCACCACTTGTCTCCCAGTTGGTTTGCATGCGGGGATTTTTGAAGCTTGCGGCACCCCCCCATCTGCATGAACCAAACAAGCTAGTGGGCTTTTGTAGGGCACACCTGACCAGCATGACGTCCACGCTTGCCACGTGCATCTATCACAGCTTCCAGCCACTACGTCAGCCGCTCTGCTACTCACAGCTTCAACGCCCTCTGCTTATCAACAGCTTCAGCACCATTGTCTCACAGCTTCCAGCCCTCTGCTAATCACAGTCCAGCCCTGCTGTAATACAAGCTTCCAAGCCTCTGCTACTGCAGCTTCCAGCCTACTGACTACATCACCGCTTCCAGCCTCTGCTGACTACAACAGCACTTCCAGCCCTCTGTACTAAATCCAGACGTACACAGACTTCCAGCCCTCGCTACTCCAGTCCACCAGATACCGACCACCTCTCAAGTCTGCACCCATGAAACATCACTAATCCAGATCAGCCCATTGACCACCGCCCCCCCTTGTACTCAAAGCTTATACCATGAACCTCTGCCTACTCACAGCTTCCAGCCCCATGAAACCCTCCGCCCCCCCCTCTGAACTCACAGCTTTCTGCACCCACCAATGACATAAACCTTCCAATACTCAAGCTTCCAAGCCCATGAAAAACCATCCGCCACCCCCTCTGCTACTCACAGGCTTCAGGCCCCAATGAACCCCCTCCACTATCACAGCTTAAACAGCAAAAAGAACAGAAGCCACACACACACCCCCCCTAGGATAATAAAAGAGGAGGCTATTGCCCTGCAAAGAATGGCCAAAAAAGAAACCCCACGAAGAAAAGCCCCCCACAGCACGCGCCCCACCTCCCCTGCCGACCCCTCCCTTGTCTCTCTGTGTCACTCTGTGTTTGTGTATGTGTCTCCTCTCTGTGTGATTCTCTTGTCACTCTGTGTGTGAGTGTCTATCTGTGTTGATTCTTGTATTTTGTCACTTCTGTGTGTTTGGGTGGTCGGGGCGCTATGTCATTTGCGGTCCGGGCACGCAGCCGCGGATATGCTGGCCCCTGGGCCGGCGTGAGGGCTGGTTGCGGTAGGCGGGTCGACATTCGGCCCATGTGGGGTGAGATGAGTTGGTGTGATGCTGTGTGTGTGTGTGTGTGGTGAATTGTGTGTTGTGTGTGGTGTTGTATGTGTCTCTCTGTGTGATTCTCTGTCAATGTTGTGTGTGTGTTGTATTGTCTTCCGTGTGTCTGTTTATCTGTGTGTGTTTGTGTATGTGATCTCTGTGTGTGGTTGTCTCGTCACTCTGTGTGTGTGTATGTGTCTCTCTTGTGTGACTATGGTGGGGGGTGGTGGGAGGGGGCGGGGGGGAAAGGGAAAGATGGGCGGGGGGGGAGGGGAGAAGGGAGGGGTGAAAAAATTGAGAAAAGAAAGAAAAAGGGAGCAGAGAACAAAAGAATTAGGCAAAAGGAGTAAATAGGTTGAGGCGAAACAGGATAGAAAAAAACAATACGCGATAAAGAAAAGGCGGGGGGTAGAAAGCTAAACAGACCACGGACAACCTGACAAGGGCTCTCCCTGCCACCCGCCCCGAACACGGCCGCCATCCAAGGGCCCTCCCACGCGCACCGCCACGGTGGTGTGCGCCCTCACCCCCAGAAAAGAAAAGGGGAGAAGAGAAAAAGAAAAAGGGTGAGCAAAGACAATGAACGGAACAGCAAAGGCGCACAGCCCCGCAAAGGGAGAAAGTGAGGAAACAGACAGAGGGGAGAAAAGAACCGGAACACAAGAACAAGGAAAAACAGGACCCGGAGACAAACAGAAGCAAGGAAGCAGGGCGCAAAAATATGGGGTGGGTAAGTGGGGGGAGGTATTGGGCGTTGGGGAGGGGCGGGGGGGGTGTGGGTGAAACAAAAGGAAAGGAGGAAGAAAAAAGTAAAAAAGTGGAAAAAAGAAGGCAAGAAGGGAGAAAAAAAAAACCAAAGTAAACTCCTAAACCTTCCTAAAAATATATTAATCCAAAAAAACATAAGAATAATACAGAAAAACCTCACCTTGAATCGACAAAAAACAAAAAAAAAAATATTACATTACAAATTACAACAACAAACATATAGAAAACCAGTTACCACAACATAGAACAAAAGAAATGGAAACCATACAAACCCAGACTAAAGGAAAAGCAAGGCCCCTGTTGGCGCGGGCGGACGTCGTGTGACCCGTGGGGCTCGTTACCCGGCGGCTGGTACGTTTGGGGCGTCCCGGGGTGGGGCGAGGGGGGGGGGGAAAAAATAGGAAAAAGGGAAGAAAGGAGGAAAAAAAGGAAAGAATGGGAGAGAAAAAGCTAAGGATGTCTGCAACAACCGGAATGCCTCCTCAAAGAGAGGAGCACGGAGGGGAGGAGAGACAGCAAGGAGGGGAGGAGACAGAGACAGCAAGGAGGGGAGGAGACAGAGAGAGACAGCAAGGAGGGGAGGAGAGACAGCAAGGAGGGGAGGAGATGGGGAGAGAGAGAGACAGCAAGGAGGGGAGGGGAAACAGGCAGACAGCAAGGAGAGGATGAGACAGAGAGAGACAAGGAGAGGAGACAGAGAGAGACAAGGAGAGTAGACAGAGAGAGACAAGGAGAGGATGAGACAGAGAGAGACAAGGATAGGAGGAGGTAAGGAGGGGCAGAGGAGGGTATAGTGAGATATTAGGGTGAGAGGTAAGGAGGGGCAGAGGAGGGTATAGTGAGATATTAGGGTG
>WSYH01013954.1:0-16315 GCA_036426205.1 Ascaphus truei | reverse complement strand
ATATATATATATATATACCATTTAATATATATATATAAATATATAGATATATATATTATATTATATATAATATATATACCACATCACATACTTAAAGAAATATATATGTATGTAGTAAACATGTTGTGAGTGGGTTTACTGGCTTGCATCTCACCCAGCCTATGCTTAAAAGCTGTGTTTAAAGCACGCATGTATTGGCTTAGGGTTGCTCGTGTAATATGAGCTTGAGACAAAGGTGGCACTGTGTGCTCATTTGACATGTCATTTCCCAGAATCCTTGCTGCAGGGAAGTGCTGTTTGCTGGGCGATAATGGTGAAAGACAGGGTTGCAGACCCTGGTGACATGCAAATGAACATACAATAATATTTACAGTATATATATATTTAATATATAGATATATATATATTATATATATATATTAGATATATATATATATATATATATATATATAATACTCACATAATTAACTCAGTATTATGGTGGCCCATCCTTTGCTTCTTTGGCATACCCAGTTAATCAACCCCACACTGATGAGACCATTAAGGTCAAAAACAGGTATGCACCTAAACTGGTGCGTGTCAAAGCTGTTGACCATGCAGCAAGCTTAAGCCTATAGGGAAACCATGTTAAAATGGTTTATGAAGCAAAAAGTGGCACTGTGTGCTCATTGCATGTCAGTTCCCAGAATCCTTGCTGCTGCAGTGGAAGTGCTGTGTGCTGGGTGATAATGGGGAAAGGCGGGGCTGCAGACCTGCCTAAGACATGCAGATGAGCATACAGTTGTATTGTACATTGCATATATATATATATATATATATATATATAATATATATATATATATATATATAATATATATTATATAATATATTATATATATAAAACAGTGTTCGACAAACCTATACATTTGCACGCCCCGGGTGAGTGGATTTGACATCGTAGCGAGCTCCTATTGGCCCAAGCAGCACACGTTTGGTACTAGGTGGCGAGATTTTTTGGTGATTTGTCGACCACTGTGTGTGTGTGTATATAGTATATACTATTGTATATAGTATAGTATATAGTGACATATAACTGTACATAATACTGTAAATTACTTTATGCATGTGTGTGTATATGAAGACATACAGATGTAGCACGCTACATTGCTCTTAATTAATAATATCCAAGTGTAACTCTGAATTCTATCCTATCTATCTATCTATCACTTGGATATTATTATTAAGAGCAATGTAGCGTGCTACATCTGTATGTCTTCATAACACAATGCATAAAGTAATTTACAGTATTAGTTACAGGATTAAGTAACTGTAGCATATATTGTCATCCTGATACCAGTGCGCTAGACAGAAGAATAAGGTGCAGAAGTTTAGGATGCACTGGTTGCATAAGGTCAGTGCTGACCCAGAAGGTTATTGGTATAAAATGTGCAATTGAGCCTGTCAAAGGAACGTGCCGTGTAGGATCGAAACTCACGACCTTCAGATTATGAGACTGACGCGCTACCTACTGGCGCTAACGAGGCTCTGCATGAGAGGGGCAGCATGAGAGGGGGCAGCATGAGAGGGGTGGAGGGCAGCATGAGAGGGTCAGCATGCTGAGGGTCAGCATGAGAGGAGTCAGCATGAGGAGGTCAGCATGAGAGGGCGAATGAGAGAATGAGGAGGGCTGGCAACACTGAGAGGGGCAGCAAGAGAGGGGGGCTGCTGTATCTGCCATTCATCTCATTTGTATAGGTTATCTTCATTGTAAGTAAAATTTCACCATCTTTGTCACCCAACACAAGTAGTTTATATATATATAGATATATATAATTATATATATATATATATATAATATATTATATATATAATATATATATATATATAATATATAATATATAATATATATATATATATATATATATATATATATATATTATAAATATCAATTTATTTTAAATTGTAGATGTATATATACACAAACGTATCTATATATAGATATGAAATGGATGTATATATAGAATGATATAATATAAGAAGAATAGACATATAATATACTATATGTGGCTATACGGTATATATTCATATACTCTTCATGTGTTGGATGCTCTTCTCTCCCCCCCCCCCCCCCCCCCCCCCCCCCCCCCCCTTCGCTGCCCTTAAGACCCCATAGGCTCCTCTGCGTCTTGCAGCCAGCAGGGGTTGTTGTCGGCCAAGCGGCTTGGGCCTCCCCTTTAAGGTGACGTCACATGGTTTGTTACATTGTATCACACAGAGTGAGATCAAAGCGTCGCGGCGGCTTGCAGAGTCACACAGAGAGAGACGGGGGTCACGGGGTCAGCAGCATGCCGGGGCACCGGCCGTTCAAGCACCGGAGGAGCTACGGTGAGTGCTGGGGCCACATCAACCGGGGAGGGCATCACTGCAGGGGTTAGGTGACCACCAGGGCTTCAGTTAGGACACCTACGTTACATATAAGCCAGGACGTCTGGCCTGTCCCTGATACTCTGCAATACAGCTCACCCTACATTACATATAACCCCAGGACTGTCTGAGCCTGTCCCTGATACTCTGCAATCAGCTCACCTACAGTGTCTGAGCCTGTCCCTGATACTATGCAATCAGCTCACCTACAGCTGTCCTGAGCACTGTCCTGATACGCTGCAGTTAGGAGGTCACTCTACTTACATATAATGCCCAGGGACTGTTGACCCGTCCCTGATACTCTGCAATCTGCTCACCTAACGTTACATATAAAACCCAGGACGTCTGAGCCTTGTCCTGATAGTCTGGGGACACACCACGCTGTGGTGTGTTATTATTATATCTATTATATTTATAACCTCTGCCATGTTAGGTGAAAGGTGAACCTGCGTGTGTCAGTAGTAAACTGTTTGCGTGCTCACTTTACAGGAGCAAGCGTTGTCCCGGCGTGCAGCAGTTGCTAACAGTGGTCCCTTCTCCACATGATGGCGGTGCCCGGGAGCTGTCACTGTGAGTGACTGCATTTATTTCGGGGTCAGTTTACTTGCACCGAGCTGCCAGGAACCGCTGGAACGAGGCAATAATTCAGGGGGGGGAGAAAGAACATGGCGGACAATGGACGTTCGTGCCAGACGACTACAATCACGCTGACGCGGCTTTACAACTTTTACGGCACTTGTAATTTCTTGTGATGATATGTGTGTATTTGTTTACTATATCATACAAACATACAGTTGGCGTGTGTGACATACAATACGCACAGTTAGTTTTTCGATTTTTCGTGTAAAATGTTCCTTGGAACAGTGTGAGCGTTTTCGGTCTGGCACAGGGAGATTAACACTGTAAGTAATTATTTCATTAATCATCATATAAATATTTGTTGGAACATGGGTTGACGGCCGTTGATGACCTCATCGAGCGAGTAGTTACAATTATGGGTTTAGCGCAGAAGGTCACGCGTTCTTATTTTACTAAGGTGGAGGACAGCGAGAATGCTGGGTCCACAAAAACACTGACAGAATGTTTCCTGATACAGAAGGCGGGAGGGCGAAATATTCGTAAGAGTCTCGAGTGGGGGTTGGTGTAAACACCTCAACGCGGTGGAGGCGTCTGGGTCAGCGAGTTATCGATGATGCGATCACACGCGGGGTTCTCGTCTACCGGGCGCGCGTTTCCACAGGAGGGGGGAGATTTGACACGCACTGTATAGTGATTTTAGTGTCTCAGATCGGATTAGGAGTTTCAACACAGTTTGACCCAGCTCCTACTTTCTCGTGTGAATGAACCACGTAACCTCCGCAGGTTGTATCTGCTACTTGTTGATATTCTCCATCCTGTTCTCTCTTCTCCCTGCTGTGTTTCACCGCCCCCGTTCCTCTCTTACCCCTATATGTCTTCTCTGTTCTTTACTTCTTTGTCTTGTCCTTCCATCCGTCCTTCACCTTAGTGTTTCTTTCTCCATCTCCTGCTCTTACCCTGCTGTTTTTCACATTTCACGATCTGAATTATTGATCTGAATTTTGGATTTGTCTGTATGAGGACAAACATCAGTGGTGTTGTCTCACTGTGCTTCTATACAGTGTACTGGCGTAACAAGACATACAAACTGTCCCGCAACAAGCGTATGTACGGTGATGGAGTGTATCGGTATTCGGCGTTGCGTGTTGTTACACCCGGTTTGCGGTTGTTTTTTTTTTTTAAAACAGGTTCGTGGAGATGTTTTGCGTCACGAACCGCAGCGCGTTGTGTAATGTTGTGTTATTACAAGACCAAATATAGAGAGGAGTGGGTTTCCATCATTACCGTCAGTGTATTTTATACACAGAGCAGTTGTGTATCTGTATTATACACAGAAGCAGTGGATCTGTATTATACACTAGAGCAGTGTGTATCTGTATACGCCACCAGATGCAGCTGCTGTATACTGTAGTACACACAGAGCAGTGTTGTCTGTATACCCACAGAGCCGCGTTGTGTATCTGTATAAGCAGGCGCGCGTGTTGTATATATGTATATATATATGTATATATATATATGTATATATATATGTATATATATATGTATATATATATGTATATATATATGTATATATATATGTATGTATATATGTATATATATATGTATGTATATATGTATGTATATGTATGTATATATGTATGTATATATGTATGTATGTATATATGTATGTATATGTATATGTATATATATATTTTGTGGGGGCTCAGGGGTTCCCAAAAAGAGCTTGCTGGGGTTTTGTGTTCTGTTAACCTATTCTCAGTTGTTTCAGCTGTTGGGGGTTGGTGGCTCCTCCTTCCCAGGTTTTAAGCCCGCCCCTCTCCAAGTTAGTAGGTCCTTTCATTCTGCTGGATATAGATCCAATGTGGTATTTCTCCCTCCTAATAGAGGTAAATGAGAATTTTAATCCTAATAGAGGTATACTAGTATTTTATCTGGTAGTGTTAGGACTTGCGAACGGATGTCTGCCTTGTCGTGGCTCGCAAACTTACAACGCTTTGGCCAAAGAGTTAAACTAAATGACCCTTTTTCAAGAGAATATAAAAGTATTTTACTGTGTATTTCTGTCATGTTGGATGTAGCATTGGGCTTCCCTGTCGTCTGTTGTATACATATGCCACACTCAATAGCACTCCATTTTGACACTTAAATACATACATATATTTTGTGGGGGCTCAGGGGTTCCCAAAAAGAGCTTGCTGGGGTTTTGTGTTCTGTTAAATGTGGTGAATACCTACTCTTAGTCTTAAGCCAGCATAGCCAGCACAACCAGCCTCACACTGATGATACCAATCAAGGTTGAAACATGTCTGTGAGTGGGTTACACAGCCTGTGCTTAAAAGCTGTGTTTAAAGCAGCATGTATTGGCTTAAGGGTTGCTCGTGTAATATGAGCTTGAGACAAAAGGTGGCACTGTGTCATTTGCATGTCATTTCCCAGAATCCCTTGCTGCAGTGGAAGTGCTGTGTGCTGGGCGATAATGGTAAACGACAGGGTTGCAGACCTGTCTAAGGCCTCGGCCATGTTTACTGCTTGCTGGCGGAAGCGTGCTGAGGCGCGCTCCTGCTCAGCACTGAGCCCCTACAGCCGCAATTAGAGCGCTTTAGTAGGGGCTCACCTGCGCTTCCGCTCGCTTGCGGAAGAGGAGGTCTTAGGGGAATTTAAAATTCCCCCGCTTGCCGGCGCGACAGGCTGGTCACGTGAGCGGTTCGCCCAATGAGGGCAAACCAGCTCCGTGACGTCACTGGCCCGCCCCCGGCCAGTGACGCGCCCGCCCCCTGACGGCCCGCTGACGGCCCGCTGACAGCGCGTTCGGTAAGCAACCGCAATGCCAGGGAAAGCACCCGCTTTCCCTGCGCCTCAGCGCGCCTCAGCACGCCAGCAGGGAGCATGGCCGAGGCCTAAGACATGGTATATAGAACAAAGTTCTGGTAAATAGTGCTCTAATGACTGAGGTGACTAGTCTAAATAAGACAAATAATACACATAATCTTGATTAAAGCACTTCCTCAAGCAGGAATCTGCAGTTATAGTGAGTGCTGGGGTACACAGGTAAGCGCTAAGCAATAAGACACATATATAAAGTCCTGGTAGGTGCTGTAGATGAGAGATATAACAACTCCACTAAATCACTTCCAAGTAGGACTGCATCTCAAGCGCTGACATCCACCATGTGTATACATCCCAGTAACCAATTAAAAGGTAACTCACATGCGTTATCCTGGTGTTCCTCTGTGGGCGTGCATCCCCTGGAATCTGCAGAATGGTGACCCCCAAAAGTGGAAGGTAAAGCGGAGCACAGCCGTGCCAATGAGGGATAATTCAGGATAACAGCCGATCAGGTAAAAACTTCTTTATTGAGTAAACAACAACATGGTGCAGACAGGATAGCTCTTACGCGTTTCACGCCATGATTGGCGCTTCGTCATAGAGTACAGAGTGTCGACACAGTGCCCCTTCTTATAGCCCATATCTGCCTACCAGAAATGATGCGGTAAGGCATCATCCGCCCACCGGAAGTGACGCAGCAAAGCATTGTATGATGCTGATTGGCTTGAATCCGTACACCGGAAGTGATGTAACGGGGCAAGCCACGCTGGTAGATATTTACTAACATAACTAGTTACCATAGAGATAACGTGAATAGCATCACCACAGGGTGGGGAATGAACCAAAATTAGCATAGGTCGCAAGAAAGGGCACACATGTCATAATACCCCGCAGACAATAACAATAACAAAGACCGTCAATGCGGGAGTATGGTAATATAAAAACAAAATAAAAACAATGAACAATGTTCTGAGAAAACATAATGTAAGTCTCTTGGATATGTTGAAAGTATACTAAAAAATAACAGTCAAACTATTATAAATATAATGATACTAGTGGTAAACAGTTGAACTATTATGGTAGTTAATCCAAGAATGCCTTTATCAATACAGTATGTCAGATATATAGTTTACATGATCAATTAAATCTATATATTGGGGATGCAGATGGTAAATAATAAATCCCAAGTTGTATATTGCACACAAAAGAGACTGTAATATAGGTAATAAATGTAGATGTGAACAGATCTATATAGACAAAATAATTGATATTAGAAAGATTCAAATAAACAACATAACCATTAGAGAAAATGTAATAATCACATAATAGATATATATTGTATTAAAAAGTCAAAATATTTGTATCAATATATAAAAGTAATCATAATTAAAATTTTATGTAAAAGGAGAAAATCCTATCCCAAGAAATGTTTCAATTCACAATCAGTATTTATACCCCTGGGTGATAATGACCCGAGGGTATAAATCCAAAACATTTCCCTTTTATTGAGGGCTGCATCTCTGTTACCTCCTCAAGCATGTTTAGGAATGTGTTCTAAGGCACTAAATGTAAAGGTACTAATAGAACCTAATGAATAAGTAGAAAAATGCTTGGATACAGGTAAACTAAGATCATTCTTTTTAATGGAGCGAAGATGTTCATAAATCCTGATTTTTAAGGGGCGTACAGTCCTGCCTATGTAAATACTTCCACACATACAATTTAATTTATAAACAACATAATTGATGGTACAGGTCATAAATTGTTTAATTTTATATATTTGTTTACATTCAATGCTTGAAAGGGGTATTGCATATTTACAATAATTTGTGGAACCCCTTTGGAAAATTCTGTTTTTGTTTATTTAAGTTTGACATAAACAAACTTGGGGAAAGATGATAACCAATTGTTTTTGCCTTTTTATAAACAAACTTAGGGGTGTTTTGTAGTAGTGTAGTGTAGATGTGCAGGGGGTCTCCGGAGCTGAACCGCGTTGGTTTCAGGTCCGGGGACCCCCTGCTCCCCGAGATACAGCCCCCTTTATGAGGTGCCGGTATCCCTCTGCATTTAAAGGTCCCGATCACGTGACCGTGGCCTGTAAACCAAGCAGAGGGATACCGGCACCCCCTAAAGGGGCCTGTATCTCGGGAAGCAGGGGGTCCCCGGACCTAAAACAAAAACGTTTCTGCTCCGGAGACCCTCTGCACATGTACAGTATAAATAAAACACTTATAAAAATAAACACTCGTTCCTTACCTTAGCGGCTATGTGCTATGGTAACGAAGCAGCATTTCTGTATTTTAATAATATTGTACAGTGAGCAGGGGGTTCCCTGAGCCAGAAATTAATGCTCAGGGGACCCCCTGCTCCTGCACAATATTATTAAAAATACAGAAATGCTGCTTCATTACCATAGCTGAGAGACGCTAAGGCAATGAAGGGGTTAACCCACCGTGCCCGCTTTATTGTGGTGTGATTTGGGGAATTAAAGGGGCAGTCCATGCAATATCCAAATGTGCTTGTTTTCTTTAAATAAATAAGTTCTGTAGTATTAGATAATACTTACTACTTTTTTTTTGTTTTTTTTAATTCAACTCTTAATGCCATTTTTAATGAGATTTCATATACAGCGTATCCTGTGATTTCTATACCAGGCCTTAACACACCTCCCCAGCACTTTCCTGTTTGGGATCATTTGTTGCCAATGTTCCCAGCAGTTTGAGCTGCAACCTGTAACAATAGATCATGTTACCTTAGTAATATAAGGATACATTGTAGCTGCTGAGTTACACTGACTGAAAGATTGATTGAAGCTGAAAGGCAGCCATTTAGTGAACCGTGGAAGCAGGATCTTTGGTGATTGATCACGAGAGAACGAATCGATCGGCAGCTTAGGTAATTAGTTATCAATAAAGGCAATCAAAAGGCGGCACATATTAAAACAAAAAATATATTTATTTTTTTTAAGTGCCGCTGGGACTGCCTCTTTAAAACAAGCGTAGTCACATGTCACACATTATAACAGCACACATCAAATTCTGCATGTCTACCTGTCATCTTCACTCCTCATAGCCTGTATCACACACTAGGTTGTATGTGTCATACATCTCAAAGTAACCAGCATCAACTGTATTATCCACATTCTTACATAAAACACACACAACTGCTACCAGAAAATAGAGAATGGTGCATCAAACACTTAACCACTTCCATGCCAAGGGATGCATTGTGAAGAAAAATGCACTGCAGACCCATGTAGTATGAACTTAAGTACTGTATATATAACCAAATATGTTACAATATACTGTATACTAGGGGTGGGCAACTCCAGTCCTCATGGGCCACCAACAGGTCAGGTTTTTAGCATACCCCTGCTTCAGCACAGGTGGCTCAGTGGTTGACTACACCGCCTGTAGTGAAGCAGAGATGTCCTTAAAACCTGACCTGTTGTTGGCCCCTTGAGGACTAGAGTTTCCCACCCCTGCTGTATACGGATGTCTGCAACACTTCACAGTATAAGTATGCTTTGCAAAATATATAGGAAAAATGTTACAGGACAGTAAATATAGCATTAAGCGGAAGAGCTTACAATCGAAGTGGGAAGCTGCTCTGCGAGCACGTATCTCTTCCTTTCTGTTATACCCCCCTCCCTTCTAGTTTTCATCTTTATTACATTTCTCTTCCCCAGGAGCTGCAGTTAATCAGATGGGAGCATAGAGAATGCGGAATCACTCATGCATCAAACCAGACCTCACGAAAAACCTGCTTTGTTACCCAGCAAAAGCCTCGCACAGTTACAGGGGCACTGGGGAAGCAGTGTGTATGTGCTAAAGGAGACATTAGGATTGCATTTCCTAACTTATCATCGCGGGTTGGAGTAAGAGAGTGTATATAGATATAGATACCAGAATATATGTGTGTGTGTATGCAGAACAGGTGTATATATATATATATATATATATATATATATATATATATATATATATATATATGTGTGTGTGTGCTCATTTGCATGTCATTTCCCAGAATCCCTTGCTGCAGTGGAAGTGCTGTGAGCTGGGTGATAATGGGGAAAGGCGGGGCTGCAGACCTGCCTAAGACATGCAGATGAGCATACAGTTGTATTTACATTTATATATACATGTAGAGGTATCAGTACATATATATATATATAAAATAAAAAATGAATAGACAGTACCGTTCTGTGCTTTGTGCGAGCTTTCGAGATACACTGATCTCTTCTTCCGGCGATGATACAATGAATGAAGCAAGCAAGGTTTAACTTAAAAACTTAGTGAGTGCTAAAGGCCATGTCCATACATACTGTGCTATATATATACACACACAGCTGTCTCTTACACATACAAATACTCTATGTAATTCCATCCCTATATACCAATAGGGACCACATAGTATCTACACACACTTATAGTAATGCAATACCCTCTTACATTTCCACACCTACCCACACCACTATATACACGTCCACACCACAAACCTTTTGTAAAGCGCTGTATACACTGTGGACGCTTTATACATTTACATACATACATACACACACATACATACACACTCTTACATCCCTAACATTCAGGGACTATTTAACACTTCAAGTCATAAATCGCATACAGCACAGTGGGAAGGATAGGTTTAAGTTACAGATAACATTCCAGGATGCACTGTTTTTAAGTTAAACCTTGCATGCTTTATTCATTGTAACATCGCCGGAAGAACAGATCAGTGTATCTCTAAAGCTTGCACAAATAAAAGCATTTCATTAGCCACAGAACGGTATCGTCTATTCATTTTTGATTATTAAGCTTAGCTAACACGGTACAGATACCTCTACATAGATAGATAGATTAATAGATAGATAGATAGATAGATAGATAGATAGATAGATAGATAGATATGTGTGTATATGAAGACATACAGATGTAGCACGCTACATTGCTCTTAATTAATAATATCCAAGTGTAACTCTGAATTCTATCCTATCTATCTATCTATCACTTGGATATTCTTAATTAAGAGCAATGTAGCGTGCTACATCTGTATGTCTTCATATACACACATGCATAAAGTAATTTACAGTATTATGTACAGGTATATAAGTAACTGTATGCATATATTGTCATCCTGATACCAGTGCATGAGACAGAAGAATAAGGTGCAGAAGTTTAGGATTGCATGGTTGCATAAGGTCAGTGCTGCCCAGGAAGGTTATTGTATAAAATGTGCACATTGGAGCCTGTAAAAGGAACGTGCCCCGTGTGAGGATCGAACTCACGACCTTCAGATTATGAGACTGACGCGCTACCTACTGCGCTAACGAGGCTCTGCATGAGAGGGGCAGCATGAGAGGGGCAGCATGAGAGGGGCAGCATGAGAGGGTCAGCATGAGAGGGTCAGCATGAGAGGGTCAGCATGAGAGAGTCAGCATGAGAGGGTCAGCATGAGAGAATGAGAGGGGGCAACATGAGAGGGGCAGCAAGAAGGGGGCTGCTGTATATGCCATTCATCTCATTGTATAGTTATCTTCATTTGTTATATAACATTTCACCATCTTTTGTCACCCAACACAAGTATTTTTATATATAGATATATATAGAATTATATATATATATATATATATATATATTTATATATTATATATAGAGATAGTATATATATATATGTAATATAGGATATTATAAATAATATATATATATATATATATATATATATATATATTATATAAATATTCTAATTTATTTTTAAATTGTAGATGTATATATACTACAAAACGTATCTATAATATAGATATGAAATGGATTGTAATATATTAGAATGTATATAATATAAGAAGAATAGACATATAATATACTATATGTGGCTATACGGTATATATTCATATACTTTCATGTGTCTGGATGCTCTATCTCTCCCCCCCCCCCCCCCCCCCCCCCCCCCCCCCCCCCCCCCCCCCCCCCCCCCCCCCCCCCCCCCCCCCTTCGCTGCCCTTTAAGACCCCATAGGCTCCTCCTGCTCTTTGCAGCCAGCCAGGGGTTGTTGTCGGCCAAGCGGCTTGGGCCTCCCCTTTAAGGTGACGTCACATGGTTTGTTACATTGTATCAACACAGAGTGAGATCAAAGCGTCCGGCGGCTGCAGAGTCACACAGAGAGAGATCGGGAGGTCACGGGGTCAGCAGCATGCCGGGGCACCGGCCGTTCAAGCACCGGAGGAGCTACGGTGAGTGCTGGGGCCACATCAACCGGGGAGGGCACTCACTGCAGGGGTTAGGTGACCACCAGGGCTTCAGTTAGGACACCATACGTTACATATAAGCCAGGACTGTCTGAGCCTGTCCCTGATACTCTGCAATCAGCTCACCCTACATTACATATAACCCCAGGACTGTCTGAGCCTGTCCCTGATACTCTGCAATCAGCTCACCCTACAGCTGTCTGAGCCTGTCCCTGATACTCTGCAATCAGCTCACCCTACAGCTGTCTGAGCCTGTCCCTGATACGCTGCAGTTAGGAGGTCACTCTACATTACATATAATCCCAGGACTGTCTGACCCTGTCCCTGATACTCTGCAATCTGCTCACCCTACGTTACATATAAAACCCAGGACTGTCTGAGCCTGTCCCTGATAGTCTGGGGACACACCACGCTGTGTGTGTTATATTTATTATATCTATTATATTTATCAACCTCTGCCATTGTAGCTGTGAAAGGGTTAACCTGCGTTGTCAGTAGTAAACATGTTTGCGTGCTCACGTGTACAGGAGCACGCGTGTCCCGGCGTGACAGTTGCTAACAGCTGGTCCCTTCTCACATGATGGCGGTGCCCGGGAGCTGTCACTGAGTGACTGCATTTATTTCGGGTTCAGTTTACTTGCCCCGAGCTGCCAGGAACCGCTGGAACAGAGGCAAATAATTCAGGGGGGGGAGAAATGGCCAATGGCGTCCGTGCCAGCGACTCAATCACGCTGACGCGGCTTTACACTTTTACGGCACTTGTAATTTCTTGTTGATGATATGTGTGTATTTGTTTACATATATCATACAAACATACGTGTGCGTGTGTGTACATACATATACGCACAGTTTTTATTTTTCGTTGTAAAATGTTCCTGGAAGTGTGAGCGTTTCTCGGTCTGTCACAGGAGATTATTACATGTAAGAATTATTTCATAATCTCATATAAATATTTGTTGGAACTGATGACGGCGTGATGACCTCATCGAGCGCGTAGTTACAATATGGCGTTTAGCGCAGAAGGTCAGCGCGTTATAAAGTGCTGGAGACAGCGAGAATTTGGGTCCAAAACACTGACAGAATGTTTCCTGATAAAGGACGGGCGCTGGGAGGGCGTAAAAAACTCATTCCTAAAACGACGTATCGTTCAGGAGCGTCTGTGTCAGCGCGTTATCGATGATGCGATCACACCGCGGCGTTCTCGTCTCCGGGCGCGCGTTTCCACAGGAGGGGGGGATTTTGAACACGCACTTTATAGTGATCTTAGTGTCTCAGATCAGATTAGAGTTTAACACATTTACCAGCTCCTATTTCTCGTTGAATGAACACGTACCTCCCGCAGTGTATCTGCTACTTGTTGACTGAATTGATGTCTGTATGAGGACAACATCAGTTGTTTGTCTACACTGTGCTTCTTATACAGTGTTACTGTGCGTAACAGACTCACAACTGTCCCGCACACGCGTGTCCCGGTGATGAGGTGTATCGGTATTCGCGTGCCGTGTTGTTACACCCGGTTTGCGGTTAAACAGGTTCGTGGAGATGTTTTGCGTCACGAACACGCAGCGCGTGTGTAATGTTGTGTTATTAACAAGCCAAATATAGAGAGGAGTTGGGTTTCCATCATACCGTAGGTTGTATTATACACAGAGCAGTGTGTATCTGTATTATACACAGAGCAGTGTGTATCTGTATTATACACAGAGCAGTGTGTATCTGTATTACGCACAGAGCAGTGTGTATCTGTATTACACACAGAGCAGTGTGTATCTGTATTACACACAGAGCAGCGTGTGTATCTGTATTATACGCAGAGCAGCGTGCGTATCTGTATTATACGCAGAGCACTGTGTGTATCTGTATTATACGCAGAGCAGCGTGTGTATCTGTATTATACACAGAGCAGCGCGTGTATCTGTATTATACGGAGAGCAGCGTGTGTATCTGTATTATACGGAGAGCAGCGTGTGTATCTGTATTATACGCAGAGCAGCGTGTGTATCTGTATTATACACAGAGCAGCCTGTGTATCTGTATTATACGCAGAGTACCGTGTGTATCTGTATTATACGCAGAGCAGCGTGTGTATCTGTATTATATGCAGAGCATCCTGTGTATCTGTATTATACGCAGAGCAGCCTGTGTATCTGTATTATACGCAGAGCAGCGTGTGTATCTGTATTATACCTCTCCACTCTCTCATTCCCCCTCCCCCCGCTCTCTCATTCCCCCCCCCGCTCTCTCACCCCCCTCCCTCCGCTCTCTCACCCTCCTCCCTTTGCTCTCTCACCCCCTCCCTCCGCTCTCTCACCCCCTCCCTCCGCTCTCTCACCCCTTCCCTCCGCGCTCTCACCCCCTCCCTCCGCTGTCTCAACCCCTCCTCGTCTTCTCACCCCCCTCCCTCCGCTCTCTCACCCCCCTCCCTCCGCTCTCTTACCCCACTCTCGCTCTCTACCCTCCTAGCTTCTGCTTACAACCCCCCCTTCTCATTCATCCCTCCTGTCTCACCCTCCTCTTCCTCCTCTCTCCTTTCTCTTTGACATCATCCTCTCCTAAAACCTGCCTGTTCAAGAGGGCACTGCATTGCAAGACCAGCTGCGCCCCCTTCCTCCCAGCTCGGCACCCCACTACCAGGGGTGCCTGGCAGGAAGGTCCCTGTACCCTCCCCCATGCCATGCGCCCATGGTCACAGTATATACTGGCCAGACAGCTGATATGCCGCTCCAAGCGCTTGTGCGTTTTCGGTTGGGAGGTCAGGAGCAGATGGCGCATCTCCACGTGTGCCCTTGCAGCCCAGACACTGAGGTCATTGAGACGCTGACCTCTCCAGAAGTCGGACGCTATCTCCGACGCGAGCAAGAGCAGCGTGCAGTGTGTCATATAAAGCACATGAACGTGTGTATACAGCATGAATTGGTAGGTGATATATAACAAGCAGTGATTACTCTGGTTGTGTCGATATATAACAAGCCAGTGAATAATCTGGTGTGTTGAAGTATAACAAGCGGGTCTCGGCGCGTGTGTTTCCAGGGTATATAACAAGCAGTGATAGCTCTGTGTGTTATAAAGCAGTGAGCTCGGTGTGAGCATGAATCTGGGCTGTGTATTAACAAGAGTGATCTCTGTTGGTGTATATAACAAGCAGTGATACTATGGGTGATATAACAAAGCAGTGGATACTCTGTCGAAATGTTAATTAACAAGCGCAGTGTGATACTGGGGTGTATATAACACAAGCAGTGACCTGAGTGGATATGGCATGCTCTGGGTGTGTATATAACAAAAGCACGATGAGTTACTCGATGGGTGTGTATATAACAAGCAGGATACTCTAGGGGTGTTGTATATATAACACGCAGTGTATCTGGGTGGGTATTATAACAAGCAGTGATACTCTGGGTGTGTATAACAAGCAGTGACTCGGGTGTTATATAACAAGCAGTGACTATCGGGTGTCATATAACAACGCAGTTGTGATATTCTGGGTGTTGTATGGTTAACAGCAGTGGTATCTATGCGGTGTGTGTGAATGAACAAGCAGTGATCTATGGGTGTGTATGTAACAAGCAGTGATATTCTGGTGTGTATGTAACAAGCAGTGGTACTTGGGTGTGTATATAACAAGCAGTGATACTCTGGGTGGTATATCAACAAGCCACGTGATACTTGGGTTGTGTATAGAACAAGCAGTGATACTCTGGGGGTATTATAACAAGCAGTGAGATCTGGGTGTATATAACAAGCAGCATACTCTGGGTGTGTATATAACTAGCCAGCGACTACTTGGGTTGTGTGTATAACAAGCAGTGGTACTCTGGGTGTGTATTAAACAATGCCAGTGATTACTCTGGGTGTGTATATATAAACAAGCAGTGAATACTCTGGGCCCTGTGTATTATAACAAGCAGTGCTACTCTGGCGTGTGAAATAACAAGCAGTGATACTCGGGTGTGTATATAAAAGCAGTGGGACCTCTGGGTGTGTATATAACAAAGCAGTGATACTGGGTGTGTGTGTATATAAAACAAAGCAGCGATACTTTGGGTGTGTATATAACAAGCAGCAATACTCTGGTGTGTATATAACAAGCAGTGATACTCTGGGTGTGTATATATAACAACAAGCATCGTGCTTGATATGGAACAAAAGGGTACTGGGCTGTATATAACAAGCAGTGATACTTGGTGTGTATATAACAGCAGTGATACTCTTGGGTGGTTAACAAAGCAGTGATACTTGGGTGTGTTATATAACAAGCAT